>JAMKQA010070067.1:0-13981 GCA_024699735.1 Posidonia australis | reverse complement strand
CATGACTTTCGGTGCATCCGCCGGATAAGTGACTTACTGCCTACAGCAAACACCATCCTTTTGTAACCTCAAAATGGGGGTATCTTGTCAACCCTGAGTGTCGGTCTTGGTTCCTTTCGTCCCTCGACCTCGCTCAGGGAGGGGCATCTGTAGACACCCCGATTTTGAGGTGGCTCATAGATAAACTTTCCAGATGTTGCTTTGGATGTGCCAAACTCAATCCCATCAGTTAAACTAGCCACAAACTTATAGCAAGCCCGCAACCCAATTAGAAATTCAGACAGGTAGGGGAGAGCACCAAGTTAAAGCACCAATGTGGAGCACCTGTTTGGAGCACCAAGCAGGAGCACTACAGTGGCACACCTAGCTGGAGCACCAGACAGGCACACCTATCTTGCACACCAAGCTGGCGCGCAGCCACTTCTCAGGCTGCTGACTACTGGCTTTCCACCTCCCATGTCTGTAACCTTCACCAGCGAATATGCCATGGAATCTATGTCAGGCTCTTCGTTTACGAGGCTGCCTGCATTCCATGGGAGTTACCTTTGCAAAATTCTATATAAAGACCCCCATAGGCAGCCATTTGGAGATCTAGTGCAAGCTATCTACTGATTCCTGCAACCCATTCTCGTTTTCTCAAGCATTCTCTTGCATTCTGAAACATTCCCAGCCCTTCCAAAGCAACAAGGATCATAATATCTTTGGTCTTCTAAGAAGGAACACCTTGGACAAGGTAGGCTTTCCTTTCTTTTACTTTCTTTAATCTCAGTTCTTACACCAAATAAAGCATGCCTTGAATCACACACATAAATCTGATTTTTTGCTAATTATATAAGAGTTTTATGATAAGACTGTTTATTTCCTGTGCAACATGCTCAATATGTAAATTTGTATGATAAAGAATCTACACCATGTAATTTCTATGAGTTTCTTTTCATTTATACAAGGAACCATGATTCATGTACATGCATGCTAGGAAATATGCAGTAAATATGTTCTTTATGTATCCATCATATGCAAATGGTTACTAAGTTCACCCACTCATCTATTATGCATTAGAATCACATGCAAGTATTTTCAGCCACATACCCATGATTTATTATGATTTGGACTTTAATAATGAAAGCTTTCCATTTGTTTGCATCCTATCATATCTCAGTTTTTTTTGTCGCCTGCATAACTAATCCAATTAACAAAAAATCATTCATCTCTGAAATCTGGACGAGATTCTAAATCAGACTGCAGTTTGATTCAGATTTTTTGGGGAGCACCATTCTAGAGCACCAACCTGGTGCCCTAGAGTGGCGCACCTTACCAGAGCACCACTCTAGCGCACCATTCTGGTGCACCAGACTGGTCAGAGAGCAAATCACCAAGTTTACAACTCAAGCTACATGATTTCTCGGATGATTTTGACTCTGATTTTCCTGGTGTGGATTCTCTGATGTTATATGTCTTTGCATGCATATTTTCAGCTTAAGATGATACTGTTTTATGACTTTTTTACACTTTACATGCTCAGCCCATGGCTGAAAACTAGTAGGCTGATTGCCCCTTACTCCTATATGGAGAATCTTATGCATCAGCCCATGATCCATGTGACATGGTCGAGCTTGGTTGCTTTCATTTAGCATGAATAGAATGTGATCATGTGTGAGGCTTGCAGCCCTTGAACACAAGGTCCATAAATCTTCTCAATCTTGCATTTTTCTAGATATTCAAATTGCATTTCTCGGGTTTACAAAGACTTTACATTGCATAACTTTCTGGAACACATTATGACATTGCACTGCATGGCTTTCTGGTGTTTTCCTTTGCACATCTTCCTGGCCCCACTAGATCACCTAGGTGGCACACCAGACTGGAGCACCAGTCGGCGCACCAAACAAGCACATCAACCTATTTTTCAGTAGCACACAGCAGCTTTTCGCATGATTTTTAGCATGTTTTCCCGTTTTGATTTGCTTTTGGTTTTCTTCCTTGATACATCAGGAAGACCCAATTCTGTTTTTAGCCCTTTTTATGCTTGATAGATCATATTTTACATATAGTAAAGTAAGGATGAAAATCACTTGATGTTGTTAGATCTTTTGATCCTTTCCGTGCAATATCCCTGCACTAGGGCTTGTCCCATTACACGGGTGACATTTCTGAGCATTAGAACACACCCTACGACACATGCACCCCTATTTTAGCATAAGACACCACTCACATAGCATTGCATTGCATATCGCCCTCGGGCATACAGAAAAGGCTGAAAAGCCGACATTTCATATGAGTAAACGAGAAATCCATGGAAAGATCGATTTTCGGGCGCACGAGGGTGCCTAATACCTTCCTTGTACGTAATAGGGATCCTTGCCCATTTCTGGTTTGAGACTTTCTTTTCCATTGGCTTATTTGCATGATTTGAGTGTTTTAAGCAGTTTTCCTCGTCTTCTGTTTTTAAATAGACTAGGTGGCGAATCCTGCATTTTTATCATTATTTTTATTGATTTGCGGTGACTTTGCCGATCCTCGTGCATTTGGCCTTTCGCGCCAAACCCGAGGCTGTCGCCGACATGGTTACACCTATACTTCAGTGGTTGTAAGAAAATGGAGAATCAGTTCTTGATAAAGAACAAAATAGACCATGTTCTAGAATTATTTGTGAAATGGACATTAATGTAAAAGAATATATGAGTTCATTAGGATGCTCTTGTGGAAATACATTAGGCATAGGGGGAGACAATGACATAGATGATGATGGTATACAACTACTAGACAACAATGATGGTAGCATTGAAGAAGCAGCCTCACCTACAACAAATGAGCCACAAGGACAGAGAGAAACTCAAAGGTCATTTAACCCATTTACAGGGAGAAGATGCCTTCACACATGCTACACGAGACGAAGATCATGGAGCTCGATCAAAAATTCATTATCGACAAAGAAGTTGTCATGGTCAATAACTAAATAAAAACTTTTAGAGCAGTTATATAAGGGGATCTTTATTAGACTCGCTTAACTCTTTAAGTATTCATGAACTTAGAGATCTCTATGATTATAACTCTTATGGAGGTGGTTCTGTTGGATAAACAGGATATAATAAAAGTAACTCGACAAAAACCACATCTTCTTATGCTCCAAGCAAACAAATTAGATGGGATACGAGCTTATTCTTTCATTATGCACTTCCTCCAACACAATATAAAAAGCAACAACATAAACTTCCTCCAAGTCATTCTTACATCCCTCAATAGTCTCAAGGAATTCCTCAATCAATATTTATTCTACAATATCCACCAATGGGATTTCTAATTTAATTGACAATGTCACAATATCACTACTACATTAATGAATATCAAATATATTACAGTCATATGTTTTGGAATAGCTACATGTTGTGGAAAGAGTCTCAAATTCGACAATAAATTTATCATGTATATAATATGGCTGAACAACAAGAAGAAAATTTTGATCAATCAAGACATTCTTTATGGTATTAAGCATAAAAGAGGTATCTTTTATAAGTACTTTTGTTTTTAAACATTTATTATACATTTTTACGTATTATTTATACTTTAAGATATTTGTATTAAGTACATTTACTGTATTTTAATGTGATACATATTGAGAAAGTTGATCTAAGTAGTCTACGATGTAGATTATTGTTTACTTTAGTTTATCTTAGAGTTTTAATTCAAAATTCAAAGTTTTTTAACTACATCTATATATTTCTGTAAATTTATTGCATTTCCACTAACATTTCTACGACATGTTTCCAATTTTTGTTGGACCGAAGTCTAACGTAAAACCAACATTTAATTTATGGTTGGGAATAACTTAGAGATGTACCAATGATGCCAAACAATAACAAGAGATTGTTATTATGTTGTTTTTTAACAGCTGAGATTATTTATGTCAAGGGACAACCTAACGGACGGTAGAAGTTGATACCTAAGGTGATAGATCAACGTTATAAAGATTTTATTGCCAAAGTATCTAAACCACCACATTGTACATATACCTATTTAGGCAAATTAAGTTCTTTGTACTTTTAATGCTTATTTGTGCACAAAAATTTAACTAAAATTGGGATGCTAGAGTCAAAAGAAATCGGAGAGAATTGAGTTTACTTAGAAAGTAAGGGAATTTGATTTCCATTAGAATTGGAATTCTAAAAATATAGGAATTGAAAGTTTGATGTTTGATTTCTTTCTTGGAATTAAAATTTTAATGTTTGGTTAGTAGAATTTTGAATTCTTGGAAGTTGGTTTGTTCTCCACAGTGTTTGAAGTGAACTTACATTTCTAATATAAAAGAAAAGAAATTGATTGAATTGGTATTCTTACTTTTTTTTTAAGGATAACCAACTTCTCTTAATTCTACTACTTTTTCAGTCAAACCATTAAAATTTGACTGGTAAATGGGAATCAAACACTTGACTTTGAAGGAATTCTTCCTAACTCCCTCTAATTACTTCCAATTTCTTTAAATCATATAGACTCTTAACCCATTTCCTAGTGTTTATGCACGTTATAGAAATAGTGAGAAAGTAAATTTAGAATGTATATAAAATTAGAAGAAAATAAAATATATTTGTAAATAACTATTTTCATGCACCACTATTTGATAATAAATATTATTAAAATTATTATATATTGTTAAATAAATAAAATACAATATTGGCATACACTATTGCTTGGCAATAAAGTTTACGAAGATAATTATATATTATTAAATAAATAAAATAAATATTATAATAGATAATTACTTGATAATAAATTAAATAAATACAATACAATATTAGCCTACACCATTGCTTGACAATAAATTTTACTAAAATAATTATATAAATAAAATAAATGTTATAATAGATGATTACTTCATAATATAGATTACTGAATTTTTATATATTTTTAAATAATAAAATATAATATTATCATACACCATTATCTAATAATATGATTTACTAAAACAATTATATATTATTAAATAAATAAATTATTATAATATACCATTATAAGAAATAAATATATTACTATTATTATAATTAATACTAAAATTATCATGTATCAAACAAATATAAATTATGTAATAATCATTAATTTATAAAAAAGAATTCAATGAAACTTAGCATATCAACAATTTGATCAGAGAAGGAGGTGAATTCCAACAAAATCTCAAGAGACAAGTGGAGAAATGAATTCTATCATATTCACGTACTTGCAAAGCCCTCAAGTTGAATTTCTTATCAAATTATTTCCTTTACTGTACATAAATATCTTGATTTGAATGGTTAACATAAAACTGAATTTCCTCTAAATCATTTCCATACCTTCTAAGCGTACAAACCCCTCTTAATTTTCTTTACAAAGACTTTCAAGCATACTAGTAGTGAAGTTTCCCTCTGATGGAATGAATGTAATATTCTAGGAAACAGCTAGTTTCAAATATTTTCCTCACTTTCCCTTTCCAATGCCATAATCTAATGCTTATTCAATAACTTTAAACATGCATGTTGTTCGTCCTATTAAACAGGTCTGCAGTTTTTTGTTTACAACTATTACAAGCCTGAATTACACATGCAGAATAGCTGAAGGAATCTCGCTTTGCAGTCTGCAGTAACTAGTTCACGTTGGTAGCTGACGTTCTAGACATCATGCTGATTCAACATTGTCGCATGCTGTTAAAGCTCGTGGAAAGAACCCTTTCAACGAAATGATGTTTGGACATTGTTCTGCATGGCGTGCTCTTCACAGATTAAGCATGTATCTTTCACAATGGGATGTTTATCAAAAACCTGACCTGCTCTAAACTTGTGAACTTGACCATCAACTTCAATCCAGCTGCAACCTGCATCTTTCTTAACGCCGCGTTCATCCATTAATTCCCTGATCAAGTTTGCATCATCGTACTGCCCACTGGCTGCAAGTGTACCCGCCAATGCCACATATGAACTAGAGCAACCAGATTCTAGTTCAAACAACCTCTTCGTGGCAATCTCTGCTTTGTCAATATTCCCCCACATCCTACAAGAATTTAGCAATGCCCCCCATACTGAAGCACCAACGCTTTCACCTCCTAAACCACATATAAACTCATATGCTTCACACGTCATCCCTGCACGTCCCATGAGATCAACCATACAACAGTAATGCTCACTCCGAGCAGGTATTTTATAGGAGTCTATCATTAGTTCATACAGTCTCCAGCCTTCACGGATTAAGCCACAGTGGCTGCAAGCTGATAACAGGCATATGAAAGTAATGTAATCGGGACTAGCAGATGATGCTTCCATTAGGGCAAAAATTCGAAGAGCCTCTTCGGCATACCCATGCTTCCCATATCCACCAATGATCGAATTCCAAACATGAACACTCTTCTCCACATCCATCCTGTCAAAAATGGCATGAGCAGCTTCCAAGGTCCCACATTTCACATACGTATCAATTAAAACAGCTTGGATGATGCTATCAGAAGCATACCCACTTACCGTAGCACAAGCATGAAGTTGTTTTGCAAAATTCAGTGATCCCAGATCAGCACATCCGTTAAGCATCCCAACATATGTGGACTGGTTTGCAAGTAGTCCCATCAAACCCATCTCCACAAACGTTGAAAGAAGACCGTTGCCATTTCCACTCCTCCCATATGAAGATATCAGGCTATTAAAACAAACCTCATCCTTCTCTTCGATCCTGTCGAAAACCACCCGCGCACTGCTAGGAAATCCACTTCTGGCATACATTCCAACAAGCGCACTGCCAACGAACGCTTCGGATTCCCAACCCCTCTTCACAACTTGGGAATGCACCTGCCGCCCGCGGTCTAATCCGACACAACGCAGCATCGTGGTAATAGCGTACTGAGTAGGCACAACCCCAATGCTCAACATTTGCTGCAGAAGACACCACACTTCATCTTCATGACCCTCATGATCAGCATAAGCCATAAGCACAATGGTCCAAGCAACAACATCTCTCTCAAGCATTCTATCGAACACTTGCCGGGCCTTACGTAGAAACCCACAACCAGCATAAAGCTGGATAAGTGAGCTCTCGGAACGTTGCCGGTCGACATGGAAGAACTGGTTCCTTACCATGAAGCCATGGATTTCCCTGCCGGCGTTGATGCCTCCCAACTTCGCGCAGCAGCGTACCACCGGTGCCAGGGAGGAGAAGAGCACACTGGGTCCATGGTGGTTGTGGTCATGGGCAAGTTCTCGGAACAAGTCTAGTGCCTTGTGGCACTGACCCTCCCGCGAATGTTGGTGGATCGAAGACGTTAGATATTGGGTGTTCCACGCTAAGTCGGATGATGGGAATTGGGCTTGGACTGGTCTGGTGTTGTGCGGGAATGGATACGCGCCTCTGGTGCGGGAAGGGGAGGAAGAAGTGGCGCTCGTGACGGTGGAGGTGGCAACCGTCGCCATGCTTCGCACGTAAGTAATATCTTTTTCTTGTAAAAATGTTTTCTTTCTTTTAAGTGAAGCATGTATCTTTCTAACGTGCTTAGAAGTCAATTGAATATTATTTGTAATTTATAGTTTATAACCTTATTGTGAAAGCCAATTGTAGTTCTGCTAATTTATAATTTTAGAGGGTCATTAATAATTTTTTTTAGTACAGAGGTCACTTTGAATAAGTACAAAATTCGAGAAGTTACATATCAAGTTGTCAAAAGAGTATTACAATAAACATATATATCCCTCAAAAGATTTGTGTTTGTAGGTGTATCCGCAAAACTTTGGTTCAATCAGTATACCTTAGAAAATGATTAAAATTTATAAATTTACCATTAAAATTCATGCATTTTATTGTTCTACACATTAGTGAATATATTTGTTTAAGGTTAATAAACACTTCCACTGCCTACGAAAGCTGAAGGAAGTGAGTCAAAAGCATTGTGAACAATACATAGGATTTTATATTTTTGAAAAGAAAGATAGAAACCTTATATTTTTAAGTGAATCTTAGGTTAAATTTTCCTTTACTTTTTAGGTTAGGTTTAATTGAAGATCTCTATTTCACTCAAGAATAAAAATGTTTGGATGGAAGCTTATTACGGAAGCATTGCCAATGTGACAACTTCTTCACCGTTTCATTCCGATTACGTCACCAGTATGCATGCTTTGTGAATCTACAAAAGAAGAATCCCTAAAACATTTGCTCTCATCCTATAATTACTTCAAGGTAGTTGTGTAACATCTGTAAATTTATTTCGTAATTATTTACATTTTTAATAAATTTATCTCTAGACAGGTTTACTGTTCCAAGGTCTGTTTGTATGATTTTGTGATTTTGGACTTGAACCTTGTAGACTGGCTTCTACTTGTGTGTTCCTATACTTATTCTCACGTGATTAGCACTGTGCATGTGGCACTGTACTTGTGGGCCTGTGTGTGGGTCCTTGTGGAGCCTACGTTTTTGAGTTGGTTAGCAAGACCTACAATTGGCCTCATGCTGGGAGCAAGTGGTTATGTGTGCGGGATTCGTGGTTGGCAGGTGGACGCTGGCTGGTGCGCATACGTGCTTACCTTCCTCCCTGCGTGGCTAGTTAAGTCGAGGCACACTCCCCATGCAGTAACCCATCCTTCCCTTCTCTCCTCCACCTCCTCCTCCCCAAGCACACCACTAATCGCTCTCCTCCACTCCACTGTCTCTCTCTCTCTCTCTCCCTCCACTCACTCCCCTTCTCTACCTCACACTCTCCCTCTTTCCCATTCTCCTTCTCCCCTGTTGCCTTTGTTCAGTGTGCTCGAGGGTTAACGACGGCGTGCAGCGACTTGTAGCGATGGGTAGAGCTCCGATGCAGTGCCCGAGAGGTCATGGAGTGGCCGAGGATGCTTGGGATCGTTGGAGTTGGCTAGAGATCGAAGTGGATCGTTGGAGTGGGTTGTCAGGTACGCACCTCACCCTCATGTTGTAGAAAACATGAAAATAGGAGAAAATGATAGGAATGCATGAAATCTAGCTAAATTGACATTCTTAGAATTTATTGTGAATTTATGATGATTTATGATAGAATTTATGGCCACTAATGGTGTTGTGTGGTTTTGGGTCGTTTTCGACCCCTATGGCTTATTGAATTTATTTCTCCTTGCATGCTGAATGGATTTTGGTTTGGATTGTGTGGATTTGGTGTAGACTGGAGGGTCTACAATATATGTTTTAGTTGAATTTTATGGTACTTTTTTTTGAGGTCCTCCCTTTGGTCCCATTTTAGACGATTTTACTAACTTATGCCTTGGGTCATTTTCTAGTTTCGCAGAAAATGGCTTCGGTATGTCATTTTTCTATCAGATTAGGTCCTCTAGTTGAAATTTGATTAGTCGAATCTCTTCGGTCTACCATTTTGGCTATGAGTGTTGACTGTTGTTTCCCAGTTCTATCAATCGAATTTATTAGGCCTATCGAACTAAGAACTTTTGGTCGACCTGTCTGGTTTTCGGTCTGTCATTTTGGGTGCCTATACCTATTTTGGTTGACCGATTCTAGTCGATCTTCCGATCCAGGAGATTTCAATATACCAAGCCCATTTTGATATACCGAATCAGGGCCCAACTGTTTTATAAAATGTGATTTCCGTGGATTTTTTTTGATTGATTTGTTTTGCTCATTTGAGATGGGATCGTGGGCCATCAATGATGGTCTTGTGGGACACCAGATATGCGGTTTTGTTGAGGTTTTTAAATGAGTTTCCAAAGATATAAAATGGTTTGAAAATGATTATCAACAGATGAGTTGGCCCGTTTTGGAAAATGCTTTTCCTAGTTTTCAATGTGCGGGCGGAGACACCGTGAGATCGTGTCGTTAAAACATGGGAATGTAACAACATTATTGGGTGGTCGGACACATCTCCCTCGTTGAGGTTGGGGGCCGAGAGACTGAAGTGAGTGTTCGTCGGGTCTTAAAGGTAGCACACTCCCTGGCTGTCGTTCGCGGGGTCGAGGTCGAGGTCCATGAGTTGAGGTGTCTTATGGCACGACAGAGAGGTATAATACTCCTGTTGTCGCTGTGAGCGCTGAGGCTCGGGTGTTGTTGGGTGGTGTGGAGGTATGACACTCCCTCCTAAGTACCATGTGGAGGATGTCGTGAGGAGGCGTATCCTGTGGTAGCTAGTGCAGGTGGGACACCTGTCCCGTAGCTGGTAGCGTCCTAAGAGACAAGACTAGCTTCCTAGAGAGACTTGGCCATGTGAGGGTTTTCTAGGTGGAAGAATTATAGGACGGTGATCGCTCCTGCACAGGGTGGCGTCACCGTAGTAGTGAAGTGTACTTTGGTGGCTGCTTGTGGCAAAGTTGGTTGCCTGGTGCTGGACTTCCCAACTCACTATGTGTGGTTTTGACCATTGAGGGCCTTATTTGTGGTTTTGGGCTAATAGAGCCCTATTTGCTATTTTGGCTAGTGTGGGCCACGTTTGTAGTGGTTTTCAGCCTATTGGGCCTAGTTGGTTAGTCTTGATGGTTTTAGAGAAAATGATTTGCAAAATGATTTTTAAGGAAAATTTAATATAGATGTGTTTTTCGTTGTTTCTCGTGGGATGCGTGCTGAGTGACTTTCGTCACTCACGCTTGTTCTTCGTGGTTTTTGAGTTACAAGTGCAAGCATGTTGATGGTTTTAGTATAGTGTACATAATCCGAAGTCTCATAGTCACACACACAGGTTCCTAGTAGCTAATATTTCTATTTAGCATTTAATTTCCTGTAATTTAAATTATTTAAATTATTATGGAAATTGGAGGCGTTACAAATTTTGGTATCAAAGCTCTAGGTTCACTAGGTTATACTAGCTTAAGGTGCTCGATTATAAGACTCCATAGGTTTTGCATGCATGATAGAGTCTGCACCTGATTTTCTGATTGCTGTTTTATTTGTGGTACAGGTGTTTTGCCTCTCTCCTTGTAGGATGTCTTCTCATGGTCGTAAAGGCAAGGCCCCTATCAAGGAATTTGAACTCCGAGAGAATGTAGGTGGATGGAAGGTTGTTCGTGCTGAGCTGCGGAGCTTGGCGCATGGAATCTCCCATGCCTTCAGCAAGAGTAGCGCCAATGAGCTGTCAGGTGACCCGTGGCTGAGCCAATTCACGAAGTTTCTGTTGAAAATATATTATATGTTTTGATGATAACACATGAACTAATGAATTTTTGTGTAGATTTTTAGTTAAGGAAAAAGTGCTCCAAAGAAAAGATTGAAGAGTTGTAATATATGAGTCATGTAAAATTCTATGTAATATGTATGTGTATTTGATGAAATATGTTGGAAAATGTATATATAAAGTAATGCTTAGAATAGTTGTTGAAAAATCAAAGAAGGAGTCAATTTGACACACCGACACTACAACAAAATTATACATATGCAACAAATTATTTCGTTGCGAAATGTCAAAGTTACATTGTCAATAGTACTTGGTAACGGAAATTTTGTTGCCAAATCTTCGTAGCAATTGCTCTAGTTGCTAAAGGTTATCGATAATGGATTTTTTAATTATTTCCGTTGCTAATTATTAATATTTCAACTGCTAATTTTAAGATACTACGCAACATAATATTCGTTGCTAAACACATGCCACATGTCTATCCAAATTCTGATGACATGGATCAATATTTCACATGTGGATATGCTGACGTAGACTAATTGCCACATCACCTCTCAACGAATAATTCAGTTGCAAAGTAACACATGATTTCTTTTTTTTTCTTTAGCAATGAATTTTTCATTGCAAGTCTTTTTCCATAAAAAATAAATCATTTCTAGTTATAACAAATCATTCCATAAGCTATAAGATTGAAACATGATATAAAATACATAAATTTTAATTTATTAACTATTATATAAAACCCACACATAAAAGACTTCATAAAAAATCAACAAGTTCAGATATACTATTAAATCATTTTGTAGTATCTCACAACGAAGTCTATAATTTTAAACCACAAGTCTTGATCATATATTTTCAAAATTATAGGATCACATGTTCAAAAATAACTCTAAAGAAAGGTTCACATAATAATTGAAAATAATAAAAATAATTCCTCTCAAATATTACTTTCACCATTGATGACAATATTATCTAATCTTTGATTACCATGAAAAAAAGAAGATTTATATATAGGAGGCCTTTCAACACCAACTTTACTTGATACTATCGCCATCCAATCATTTATTCCATGAATATAATTACACATATCTTCAATTAATACCTGAAAATAAATACATAAACTTCATGTTAGGCAAATTAAGTGCATGTATGACACATCAATTTAATTGATTAAAATAAAAAAATTATAATTTATTAGAAAGTTGTATATACCTTGTCTTTTTCATGTTCATCTTCAAGAAATTTTAGATGTTCACGATTAACATGTCATAAGCTATTTGTTCTACATACTCTAATTCCAACTCTACGTCGATAGTCTGTCCTTTCATCCTCAAGAAACTTTAATATTGCTTCTAGCTCTAATTCCTCTCAAGATTTTTCATTAGTTGACTGTGTCATTTCCAAGGCCACATAATTGTACATTTCAACCTACTCAAAGAAAAAAAAGACAAATAATTTAATTTTGTATTAAATATACAGATAAGTATATTTGTAAAGCTTTACCATGGTTGTATTATCACTCCCATATGTTTTATCCATCACTTCAAAAATTGTAGGTACTTTGCTAGTATCCTTCAACTAAAAAATAAAAAAAAGATATAGTCAATAATTTGAGTAAAACAAGAAATAAGAGAAACTAAAAAATAAGCAATTCCTAAATTTAATTTACTGAAACAAAGCAAATGCAAATAAAACATTATATAAGGTGAAGAGATCACACAAGTCTAACCCCAATAACGGATACGCTGTCAATTGGTGTGCTAAACAAAACAACTGACAGAATTCAACACCTTAAAAAGGAAAAAGAATTTAGAAATACTATTTTGTACCAAGCTCCGATCAGATTATAATTTACAACAGATAGCACAATCACCTAAAATATGCGTATTGTTCCAAATCTGGCCATTTTCCATCCGTGTCCCTGGTGGTGAGCTGGTAATATCTGCTTATTTGTCTATTAATCCTTGATTCTGTTGGGCCATCCTCCACCTCCATGGCGAGATTGGAAAGTAAATCTCAATCTCGAATAATCAAGGCTGCGTTTTATCTGTGTTTGGCAAGAAATATTTCAATAGTAAACTCTGCGAGAAATTAGGGATTGCAGAAGGCATATATATATGCCACGACGAGAGAGAAAAATAGGTGGACAGCAGTCGAGTTTTCTTCTTTCCCTGGAAGAGTCCGCTGCTGCTGCGCGGGAGGAGAGCTGCTGCTGCTGCGCGTGAGAGCTGCTGCTACTGTGCGTGAGAGCTGCTGCTGCTACGCGGGAAGAGTCTGCTACTGCTGCCGAGATCTGCTACTGCTGCATGGAAGAGGGAGATCGGCGTCCGTCCATCCAACTGCTGTTGTTGCTGTGCCGCCGCTGGTGAAGAGGAGACGCGCGATCCAGCGCGTGGTTCCACCGACGAAGAGGAAGAGGTGCCCGTAGGTGTGCACGTGAAGAACTTCCTGTGCACAGTGCTCCAGTTTCGAGAGGGAGGTTCCCATCTATTCCATTGGATTGTATTCCTTCCTTCTTATTATCTCTATTGAAGATTATTTGTGGCTTGTGCTAACCTCAAGTTTGAGAACTTGAGAAGAACAGTTTGTATCCCTTTGACAGTAGAGTGCCGGTTGCCTAGACCAAGAGGGTCCCGTGGTTTTTTCCTTTCCTCACACCGAAGGGGTTTCCACGTAAAAATTTCTTGTGTCTGCTTGTGATTGTTTGGTTGCTGGTTTTTGTTTGCTTCGCCTTAGTGTTTTGTTAAGGCCCTCGTTTCCCAACAAGTGGCGCCCACCGTGGGGCACGGGCCTAACTCGTGAAGGAAAACAGTTGACACTTGGAGTTTGAGATCCTTGTGAAAGATGGAAGCCAACACAAGCAGAATGATTTCTTTAAATGGCACAAATTATCAA
>JAMKQA010070066.1:0-16251 GCA_024699735.1 Posidonia australis | reverse complement strand
TCAAGCAAGAACTTGCTAAAGTGCAGATCTATTCTTAGATTTCAGCACCAGAGTTTCTCCCAAAGATTGTGTTTCTCTTGCAAAAGAAAGGTTCTTCTCTCACAAAATGGGTGTCCTCGAATGGCTGCTCTAGGGGCCTTTGTATGGTTGTCTCTAAGGAGGTTACAACGGGGTCTTGCAAACGAAAAGGCTCGAATATTCATTGGCACATTCGTTTGCAAGGGTAACAGCCCGGAAGATGGAAGGTCAGCAGCCAAAGCTGGGCGCCAGGTTGGTGAGCCAGTTTTGTGCGCCACCTTGGTGCGCCAACTTGGTGCGCCAGCTTGGTGCACCACCTTGGTGAGCCACACCAGCTCACAGATCTCTGATTTGGGGCTCTGGCTAGTGGGTTTGGGGCTCAGTTTAAGGGCTGATCGCATCCAAAGCAACATAAGAATACTCATCTCCGGGTTACCTCAAAATCGGGGTGTCTACACTGTCCCAGCGGCGTTGCTAAGACTGCACCAATACCTCTCCCCCTTTTATTGACTGCACCTTCAAAGTATAGACACCATTGGTGCTCATCCTGTGGGTTTTTGGACTCTGCATCACCCATTGCAAATCGGATGTCTTCATCTGGAAATTGTATTTGCAGCGGATGATACTCTGGCAAAGGCATGTCGACTAAATAATCTGCCATCGCTTGTCCTTTCAATGATTTTTGTGTCACATAGGTAATGTCATATTGCAATAACATAACCTGCCACTTAACACATCTACCTACTAAGGCTGGCTTCTGGAACAGGTATTTGATAGGATTGTGACTACATAATAGCAAGACTGGGTATGCCATCATGTAGTGCCTGAGGTGTTGAGTGACCCACACCAAGGATAAGAAAACTTTTTCTATGGTGCTGTATTTGACCTCATAGTTATTGAACTTCTTGCTGATGTAGTAAATTGCCCTCTCCTTATGCCCTAAATCATCATGCTGGCCTAAAACTGCACCCATGGAATGCTGTGTAGCTGAGAGGGATAATAACAGGAGCCATCCTGGCATAGGAGGAACTAAGACTAGAGGTTTCACCAGAAGTTGCTTGATAATGTAGAAGGTTGCTTGGCATTCATCATTCCAGTGTATTTGTGCATCTTTTTCTTAGTTGCTTGAAGATTGGCTCGCAAATGGGTGTGAGTTGTGCTATGAACCGACTGATATACTGTAATCACCCCAACAATCCTCGAATTTCTTTTTCATTGGCGAGGGAAGGCATGTCAATAATGGCTCTAGCTTTGTGAGGATCCACCTCTATGCCTCTCTGGCTGATGATGAAACCAAGGAGCTTTCTCGAGGACACCCCAAATACACATTTGTTGGGGTTGAGGCAGAGCTTATACATTCTCAAACGGTCGAACAACTTCCTTAGACAAGAGAGATGGTCCTCGGGCTCTTTGGACTTGGCGATCAAATCATCCACATACACTTCAACTTCTTGGTGCATGAGATCATGGAATAACGCTGTATTGGCCCTCTAATATGTTGGACCTACATTCTTTAGCCGAAATGGCATTACCCTGGAGCAGAAGACTCCCCAAGGGGTGATGAAAGATGTCTTCTCCATGTCCTATTTTGCCATTCTTATCTAGTTGTATCCTGAGAGTCCGTCCATAAATGATAACATTTTATGCCCTACTGTATTGTCAACCAGAATATCAATGTGGGGAGCGAGAAGTCATCTTCGGGACTCGCCTTGTTAAGATCTCGATAGTCTATGCACATGCAAACCCGCCCATCTTTCTTTGGCATTGGCACCACATTTGCGAGCCACTCACGATATAGGACGATCTTGAGGAAATTGACTTTATGTTGTTTCATGATTTCCTCCTTGAGTTTCAACAACCACTTAGGTCGCCATCTACGAAGTTTCTGCTTGACTAGCTTTGAATTTGGTTTTAATAGTAATGTGTGTACCACCACCTCTATGTCTAGGTTGACCATGTCATTGTAGCTCCATGCAAAGACATCCACATATTCTTTTAAGGAAGCTATAAATTCTACCTTTGCATGTGGCGATAATTTGGCAATAATGCGTGTTTCTTTAACATCTTCTATCATGCCGATGTTGACAAGCTCTGTCTCTTCCTCCACAAGTAAGTTAGGGCCATCTGGGTTATTGTCATGTGGCTGAAACTGTGAGGGCACATTATCATCGTATTCGACATCTGCACCATCTACCTCGGTGACCTCATCTTCCTTTCCATAAGCAATGAGCTCAGATAGAATTTCTTGCTCAAAGGTTGGATTTGTAATATCGACCGAGAAGATTTCTTCTAATTTTGTCTCTTGATGGTGTTACATGACTATCAAAGTGATTTTTGTATTTTTGTAGCTGCATTGTGCAATCTCTTCTTCAATATGCCTGTCTCGGCCGACTAAGGATTCTAGGGTCCCTACTTTTGAGATTGGTGCATCTCTATTTACATTTTTTTTTTTTTTAAGATTTTAAGATTTTTTGTGTTTTCTGATTTTTTTGTTTTTTCTATAATATTTACAAAAGGCGAAGTATGCTGGCAACTGTCCTACTACTGACTGATAAGATTGCTGTCGCCTGTACTGCTTCCTAAGCTTAGCTTAGGGTCTTTTTCTTGTTCCTCACCATTAAGGTGAGGCTTGGGTTGCCAATACCAGCTAGACTCACCTCTCGGCTAACGAGAGATTAACTCCATTGGTCTAGCACACACTTCCTCTGACTCTTGAAGGACCATAACTGAAACTTGGTTCTGTGGTGGCACTGGTGATTCTGACTATGATCCTGAAACAACTTTGTTTCCTTTCTTGACTCTATTGTACTCCGTTAAATCCTCTGCGAGCACTTCCAACTGTTCTTGGAACAAAAGATCTAAATCTCCGACTACGTCATTTGTAAGGTTGTTCTCTGAGTTTGCTTTCTGAACGGGGTCTTCCATTGCTACTACCTGACGCACTACTGATTGTTCTAACTCTGACAATACTGCACAATTCTAGAGCTGCTGGTGGATATGCTCAATACCTTGCTTTAACTTTGATTGATCATTCTCCACATAGGTCTCCTCTGGACAAATCCAAACTACTGGTGATTGTGACAATGAGACTGTGAATGGATTTTGGTTCGGATCCAAGACACCTGTGCTGGTGAAGTTAGTCAAATCTCAGGGAATGATCATCTTTGGGGACTTACAGGTGTGCGGGAATCTCTTCTTTTGGAACTGATGCACATATCCCAATCTTTCGTGTTCTCTCCACTCTTTGGCCTCGATTAGCTTGACGATTCCTTGGTTGTATTGCCTAAGGGGGTTCCCTTCTCATATCCTCACTTGCGACACAAGTTATCCACCATCAAACAAGGGTTATTTTGAATGGCCAGATGGTTGACGCGTTCGTGGGTAGGGATGAAATTAATCGACTCAAACTGGTTGACACGGTATAAAATGTATGAGGGCTTAGGATCAAACTAGACGGTCTATGGGGCTACAACAGAGACAATGTCAGCCTTCTCTAGATCTTCTGCCATCACCACATCAACGTTGTCGTCCTAGCAGAACTCGATCATACGATGGAGAGTTGAAGGAATGACCTGATGCTTGTGAAGCCAATGGCGCTCGAGCAAGAGATTAAAAGTGGGTTCGATGTCAATGACGTAGAATTCTACGTCGAAGCAGGCTAGACCAATGACCAATGGAATGACCAAGATCCCGACTGCATCATGGTGCGTATTATTGAAGGCCATCTTCCCTTTCACAGCTGGTATTATATCTTCAAACTTGAATCCGACTGCACTTGTAGTACGCAAGGGGCAAACATTTAAACCTGCTCCATTGTCTACTAAAGTGAGAGGGATGCGGAAGCTTCGGTATTGCATGGTGATGACCAGGGGGAATTGTGATTAGTTCTTGACAATGGCCACTCCTGGCTCGAGAACGAGATCACTTGTGGCGTCACTATCATACCCACCATGCTTTCAAGGGTGGCTGGATCAATGGTTGAGGACACATGAGTAGCTTGGAAGACTCTAAGAAAGGCCAACCTGTGCTCGACTGAGTAGTGGATCAAGTCCCAATTAGAAATGTCAGTTTTGACTTTCTTAAGCTGAGCAGTTATGTCTGCAGAAGGTTGGTCCTTGCTAGTGGGAGTGGGTGGAACTACTCTTGGTGCGGGTGATTGTGGGGACTGAGCTTGCAATTAGACAGGAACTGGTACTAGAAAGCTAGGCACGGGTGCTGGTGGTCTAAATGATTGGGCCTCTGACTGAATGGGAGGGCTAGGTTGGGGCACTAGAGGTTTATACACCCTACCTGATCGTGTTACTTCTGCGCACATTTTTGCAGCGTAGTTGTATGGAACACGATGAGTGTCATTGGTGAGGGTGACTACAACCAGTGGACGTGCTGCTAGCTATACTGGTATGGCTGGTAGATACGAAACTTGATGCTTCTAGGGTACTGGTGATTGGGAAGGTTTGGATTGTGGCCAAGCTTGGAGACAAACTGGTACAAGCAGCTATGGATATACGATAGGCGGTGCCATAGTGTACTCTGACTCGGTAGTAGGATGAATCGTGTTAATTGACTCCTCGAAACCACCAAGGAATGATCGATACAACTGGTGGGGAAACAGAGATGATACATCATGAATAAGATCGATAGGACGAACAAAGGATGAGGTAGAATCATGAGGAAATACAGAATAGACTCTCGTGGGACCTGATGCTCTTGGGGCTGAATGCTGTGGTAAAGGCTGACTAACAATGTTGGGATGTGCTGGGGGTACTTGTGTGGTTGCCGATGTGGGTGCTGGGCCTACCACTTGTGTGCTAATCACGATGACCATATGGTCGATTAAGTCCTGGATAGCGTCCCTTAGTGTGAGGCAATTATCCATCGAGTGGCCTACGACTTGATGGAAATTGCAAAACGCATTCATATTATACCATACAGGGAGCAAACTTGGTGGCAGGCGGATTTTGAGAAGCATCAAAAGGGATGCGACTTTAGGGAACGCATTCATATTGTACCATACAGGGAAGCCTCAAAAGGGATTTTAGGAAGCCTCAAAAGGGATGCGACTTTAGTGTGAGGCAATTATCCATCGAGTGGCCTACGACTTGATGGAAATTGCAAAACACATTCATATTGTACCATACAGGGAGCAAACTTGGTGGCAGGCGGATTTTGGGAAGCCTCAAAAGGGATGCGACTTTAGGGAACACCATGCTCAACAGCTCCACTAAAGGGGTATAGTGGCACCTGTCACGACATTGTCGCTCCGATTGTGGATGTGCCAATGGTGGGCGCATCCTAACCGGTGGGGTAGGGTAAACTAGAGTGGTAGTGGGGGCAATGTGTGATGCATGAGGTGCTCTAGGTGTGGGTACATAAACTACATGGCGCTGAGGGGGCGGATGGACATTTGCCAGCGTAATTGGGGATCTAATGTAAGAGACTGTATTCTTGGAGGGATCCCGCCTCTTAGGTGGATTGGCATTATGGTTGCTGTTGTTATTGTTGTTGCTGTTGGCACCACCATGTGAGGAAGTGGCTTGTTTGGCAATTGTAGAGAATACTGGAAAACTACCACCATGCAGAGAATTCTCAACATGAGCACCTGCCCAAAGCAAAGCTGAAAAGGTGGTAACTGGTTGTATGCTGAGAAGAGCCCCGACTCCTGGCTGTGCTCCTCGAATCATAATCTCAATAGACTCCTCATTGAAGGATCTATCTTTGACCTGTGAAGTCAAGGATCATCATCATCCGACATACTCCCCAAATGTTTCTTAGGGCCTCTACTTAACTACGACCAAGTTCTCCTGCTTCAGGATTAAATCCCGGTTAAAGGAACATTGTTCGAGAAACGCATGTGTGGGATCGTCCCAAGTCTTAATGTTGGTCATGTCGAGGGAAGTGAACCATTTCAACGCAGGCCTTGTAAGACTGTTCTAGAACAGACGGATAAGCAACCTCTCGTCAGCCTGAAGCTAGGCAAGGTCTCCGCAATAGGCTTTGAAATGTGAGATCGGGCAGCCTCAACCATTATATTTCTCAAATTTCAGAATATGAAAATTCAGAGGGAGAGTCGCCTCTGGGAAATAATAGATGTCTTGGAATTGGTAGGATTGACGGTCCCCACCTTGCACTTGTCGGAGTGTTCGCTCTAAATCATTCACCCTCGCAAGGAGAGTGTCTGAAGTTATTACGGTAGCGGATTGTGCAGCAGATGGGGTTGTTGCGTACACTGTATGGGTCGCCCCTAAGGGCTCCTTCGGATCCACCATTCCGCCATCTAGTGCCATGGTAGGATGGCCGGTGTACCCATGCATGGGTACTGTGGGTTGAGGTACATAAGATGAAGCTTGTGTCTTGTACAAGGGTGAAGATAAGGCAGGGAGTGGTGCTATAGGAGGTGTAGAATGCAGGAGCAAAAGTTGTTGGACCGGAACGTCCCTAGGAACTATGCTCATGGCTGGCTATGCTCCCGCCAGCCTAGATGGTTGGCCACAAGATAATGGAGATGCATGCTGAGGCGGTGTGGCAGAACGCAATGTCGATGCCCCTTTTGCCAGGGAGGCAAGGGACGACGACAGCTGTAGGGGAAGAGTGGCGAGTGAAATTTGTGGTCCTAGGGTTGGTTGCAAAGGTGACTCGGGAGTTGGGAAAGACGAACTTGAAAAAGGTTGGAGCACAAGTGCTAAGCCCTGCAACTGCTAGGCAAGGGCCGACATTTGTTGCAGCTGCACGTTCACAGGATCATCAATTGTGGCTCTGAAAGATGGGGGAAGAAAAGGAACAGATGTGTCAGGAACATGGAAACTCAATTGTCCAAACTGAGGGGAAGATACTATAGAAACAACCATAGTGGGTTGGGTGCTTGAAAGCATATAGTCATGAGAAGGAGCGGTGAAAGGAGCCTGGGGGATGGTCATGGGAACAGACTTGACAGATGGGGCCCAAAAGGCAGTAGATGACCAAGATGATGGGCAAGAAGGGCAGAGTGGTCATAGGAACACGATATTGAGAGAGTGGGGGTCCCACCAGGGTGTATGAAGGTCCTCTAGAAGTCAGAGTGAAGGTGGAGATAGTAGAGATGATTGAAACTGACACGAAAGACGTAGGGATCGAAACAGGGACCTCCTACTAGACAATAGAGGAATGAGGCTCGCTGGTTTGCTGGGCCATGGCAGACCACAAGCGGGTATAGATCAAACTGTGGTTGGGAACAAGAGGGTGAAGCCAAGGATGAGCTATCATCGAAAGTGACGAATAACTCAAGAGTTGCAGTCGAAGACTGGGTCACACTGGGTATCAGTGAAAGGACACCTTGAGCTCTGGTTGAGGAACTTGCACACTGACTAGTACTGTGGTGTACAAAGACAGGAATCAGGTTAGAAAAGATGATGCAGTGCTTTTGGTGGCATGAGTGCAAATGCATGAATGCTTCTAATATGCACTCTCTCACAATCTAGGGGAGTCCTACTAAGCTGTCTACTTCGGGTTCAGACAAGGGTAGATGGGTCTCCGAATCAAGGTTAGAAAGTAAAGGTTACCGCTCTAAATCCTTGCCAAAGTTTAGGTAGTGAACAGGTGGTGCGTTTGGGGACGCGTCCTCTGCCAAAGTAGTTGGCTGTACCCTCTACTAACACCGACACGACCTTGGACAAGGGGGGACAGATTGATATCTCATCCCACGCCAAAGTCATAGAATGAGAAACTAGGGAATGTCCTTCACAAACTATAGGTGGACTCACGAGAGGAGAAGAAGCATGCCCTATATGATGAATGCAAAATATGCTTTGAGTCTTTTACTTGCAAATTTATTAAACCTTTGGGGAAAGTTTGCAATTTGTCACTAGTTTGTCCTATTTATCTATTTATTATGTGTTTTTTATTAACCAAAAAGGGAAGAAAACATGTCTCTAATCTCCTAAGCATGGCAAGTGCAAAAAGGGAAAGAAAACATCCAAAGCAACCACCAATCAACAAACAAAAGGCATGCACATGTCATGTGCAAAAGTGGTGACATAGTAAATTTGTAAAAGGAAAACAGCCATTATATAAAAGGCATGCTTAAAAATGTAAACAAGGCACAACTCATGCTACAAAAAAAAAGGAGGGCAGCCAAAGCAAACAGACAAGGAACAAGCAAGTAAGCAAAAAAACGAAAGTAAACGAAAAAAACCAAAATGAAAGTCGAGATCTGGTTATCCCCAGCAGAGTCACCAGTTCCTGTAACTGTGTCAATGACTGCCTCGTGCGTGGCACGAAAGGCCAAATGCGTGAGGGCCAGCAAAGGTCATGGCAAAAGCGAAAACAACGATAAAATGTTGAAGTTGCCACAAAATCTACTTAAAAATAGGAGACAAGAAAAAACATTTAAAACAATGAAACTATGCAACTGTGCATGATAACAAGCCAATGGAAAAGGTCATCATGAACCAAAAATTGGGTAAGGATCCCTATTACGCAAGGACAAGGTATTAGGCACCCCTATGCGCCCGAGAAATCGGTCTTTCATGATCTTTTCAGTTTGCCTACTTGGACATATTGGCTTTACAACCTATTCCTGTCCACCCAAGGGTGGTATGCAATGCCATACGACATGCATGTTGTGCCTAGTGTTATACCTAAAACCAAATATAGGTGAAGTGGGGTAATGGGTCATGTCCTACTGTGACCATGCTTTCCCAGGAAATGGCGCGAAGGGTGCCAGAGGAGGAGGCCACCGCCATGCCAAAAGGCGAAGGCGCTAAATAAGATAAGACAAAATCAGAGTCGCCACTTAGTCTTTTATGGGAAAGACGAGGGAAACCACAAACAAACCACAAAAAAAGGATGAATGCATGTGATGCAAATGAAAAGACTAAATGTCTACAAACCAGAGAAAGGGTAAGGATTCCTATTACACACCGGAAAGGTGTTAGGCACCCTTGTGCACCCGAGAAACTCAGTTTTTCTAGTCTGATTCGCTTGTTAAAGGATGAATGTAAATGATTGCTTGCTAAGCCTAGATTGTACTCTAAATCATGCTAATATGAATGCCAAGTCATGACTAGATGGATGTACAAGATGTATGTGAAAATTGTGAAGAAATTCACACGAAATGATGGAATATCAAAACATGAAATGACAAAGAAAATCACATGAAATGATAGTGTTTTTAGAGAAAATGGTTCGAGAAACCATACCAACATCAATAGAATCAAATATGAGATCAACCCAAATCGTTGGAATCAAGGAAATTGTCGTGAAAATCAACAAGGGGAAATCCGTAATTGGGCCAATGTAGGCCTTCAGGTCAATTAATGTATACCCTCGGGCGATGAAATCCAAATCACAAAAATGCATAACTGTGGAGTAAAGGAAATCAAATCAAATGTCAAGCGAAAGAATCCAAAAACAAATTAAGGAAAAAAAATCTACGGAGAATCATATGGAATGCATGCTTTACTCAAAAAGGATGAAATAATGTGCAAGTGTAATGAAAACTATTCAAAATGTATGAAAATGTATCTAAATGTGTAGAAGATGTTGAGGAATTATTTATACAGGAATTATGCATGACTTAGTGCAAAAAGAACATGCATGTGCATGAATTTATGGCATGGGGGTAATTAATTAATTTCACATGGTCTAATGTGATAAATGTGTGCATGATGCTTGGTCTAATGTATGCAAAATGTTATTTACAAGAAAACATGATGAAGACAAGATTTTAAATACAAGAAAATGATGTAAACATGGAAAATGACAAGTATAGGTACTAAAGTGCAAAATTCCCAACGAATCCACTTGAGAAACTTTGCAAAAATAAAAAAACAGAAAAATATCACACAAATTATGGTGAAAAGAATTTTTGATGAAAAAGAAAGGATGTTCTAAAATCAAATTGCAATTTTAAAGGAGGTCCTAGACTGGAGTGCAAAATCCACAAAAAAAAAGAGAAAATCATGATTAAAGTGTGTTCAGAAACTTTTATCTTAATGTTCAAATCATGAGTAAAAAGAAAATGTGCCATTAAGCTGTGAGATGTGTGAAAATTGTATTTTAGTAATTTCATGAAAGTTTAGGGCTTAATGTGCAAAATTTACATAAAATGTGCAAATGTGAAATCAGAAATCATTTTACATTGCAAACATGATTTTTAGATCAAAACTCTATCCATGCGATAAATTACCAATAAACATGATCAAAAAAGTGAAAAATACCAAAAATGTATGTTAAAACAATTAAAACACTAATTAATGAATTTGACTAATCCAAGGGCCTAAATGCAAATTTCCTACACTAAGTAACTATAATTTATGAATTCAGGGGTTTACATGCAAAATTTCAGGATTTAAATGTAATGAAAATTAAGTTTTTTATGATGTTCAGTGTAATTACAAAATCTCATAAGGTTTTGGATGTAAATTTCACAAAGAAAGTTTGTTTTAAAAAGCTCTAGGGTCACGATACAAATTTTCAGGACTTAATTGCAAGGAAAACATGATTTCAGGGGCAAAAATGTGATGAAATAAACATTACTAAGCTAGTCATGAAAATAAGAAAACATTCAAGGGACAATATGCAATTTTACTAGAAAACAAAAGAAGTAAAAAACTTTATTTTCAACTACAAGGGTTCAAACACAAAATGTCTGAACTTAGACGTAATAACATAAGGACCTAAGTGTAGATAATTAAAAACCTAAGGACCTAGACTAAACTGTTGCCCTTCGAAGATCACCGGTGCTCCAGTCTCCGGCGACGGCTTCAACGAGGTGTTGGCGATAGCACGGCGGCAGAGAGGCACGTGTGATGGTCTGAAAAGTTGGAGGGGGTGGGAGGAGGCTCTCTAGCGTGTTGGGCATGGTCGAGGCTGCCTGAGGTGCTCCCCCCATCTCAGGCTCCAGTGAAGTGGTCTGCCAATGCTGGGGAAGATGACGGCGAGGTTGCGGGCGACGACTTTGCTGCTGGGACGGTGTGGCGGTGAGCGGGTTAGCGTCGAGGGGGCATGCTGGGCACTCCGGAGGTGTCAGCGAAGGTCAGGGACGTCCGAGTGGCTCTACCCACCTCCTATGCCGGTGGCAGACGTGGCAGAGGTGGGGGCGACATTCCACGGGCTATGACAGTGACGAGGCAACGTGGGGAGCTCCGTGGCGATGCGACAGAGCTTCTTGGGGCGGTGGCTTGAAGCGGGCATGACTGGGAGGCTCCACCCATTTGGTGGGTTTTGCGGCAGAGGGAGGCAGTCGGTCGAGCAATGGCGACGTTCCCTTGGCCACGGGAGGCCAGGGGAATTCCTTCCTAAGCATCAGAGGCTCGAGAAGAAGGAGGAGGAGGATGGGGGAGAGGTGCTAGGAGCCTTACCCGCCCGGGAGGCCACAAGCCTCACCTAAGGTGGTGAACCCACCATCGGAGAAGTGGAAGACGACACACAGGGGACCAAAAACCCGACGGAACTCATCTAGAAAGCACAAATGGACTCGATGGAATTAAAGGAAGATTATTCTAGACTAAAAGGGGGAAGGATTACCTAGGTGATGATGGCTCTGTCCCCCCCTAACCAGCGACGGTGACCTCCAAGCGGTTGCTCTGATAAGGGAAGTGTGGCGAGGATCAGAGGTTGTTAGGGATTGAAGGAGGCTCTGGATTTTTGGGTGTTTTCGCTGAGGGTTTCTCTGGGTTTTAGCCGTCCTCTGGGTTTTAAAATGGTGCATCCTTCAGTCGGTGATCAATCATCTTATACGCCGACGAGGTCTTCTAGGATAGTAGATCATCCTTCTTTAGCAGACGAGGGTCGTTGGATCGAGCCTAACTGAATGAGAGCTGGCCGGGGATCGCGCGGGAAGAGGGATAGGCGCCAGAACTCTCGAGGTCTGCCGTCGGTGAAGAGGAGGAGATGTTGTCATCGGAATTATTTTTGGATCTAAGCTAAGTCTTTGATTGAGAAAGAAATGAATTGGGTATGGCTTGGGCTTCAGGGTTTTTAGATGTTTTAAGGGATTTTAGATTTTTAGGTTTTGGTTTTTCTATTTTTCTTTTGTTTTGGTGATTTTAATTTAGGATTAATGATTTGTGATTTTAATTTGGTTTTAGGTTTTGGATGATTTATTTAGGTTTTGTTATTTTAAGTTGAGTAAGGTTTTTTCTTTTATTTGGTGGTTTAATTAGAAATGGGTTTAATTGATTTTAGTTTGGTTAATTTAAGTTTTGAATTTGATTAATTTTAAATTTAGATTTAATTAGTTTTTACTTGATTTAATTAAGAACTTAGTTTAAAATTTGATCTAATTGGTTTTTATTTGATCTAATTAGGGATTTAATTTAGATTTTGATTTAATTGGTTTTTTTTCTTGATTTTTGTTTGGATTAGGGTTTTTACTTAGTTAGATTTAATTTTTAATGGATTTTATTGGGCTTTACTTGATTTTGGTTTGGATTAAATGTTTTAGCATAGTTAATTTTAGTTTTAGACGGTTTAAATCAGTTTTACTTGATTTTGGTTTTAATTAGGGTTTTTACTTAATTGATTTGAGTTTTAAATTGTTTAAATGGATTTTACTTGATTATGGTTTTAATTATGGTTTTTACTTAATTAATTTGAGTTTTAAATGGTTTAAATGGATTTTACTTGATTTTGGTTTTAATTATGGTTTTTACTTAATTAATTTGAGTTTTAATTAGATTTTACTTGATTTTGGTTTTAATTATGGTTTTTACTTAATTAATTTGAATTTTTAATATTTAAGTGGATTTTATTTGGTTTTGGTTCGGATTAAAAGTTTTTACTTAATTAATTTGTGTTCTTTAATGATTTAAGTGGATTTTACTTTAGTTTGGATTTTTAATTATCGGTTTTTGCTTTTATTGCCTTGGATTGGGTTAGAATGGGCTTGTGTGGGCTTAGGTTGAGTTAGGGTTTTGGTGGAGTTCGCGTTTTAGGTTTGGTGGTCGCCACCAGAGTATCTTTCCAAAGGAGTCTGCCGCCAAGTGACTGCAAAGTCGAAGTGTCTATAAAAGCCCCACCCTGAGCGAGGTGGAGGGAGCAGAGACTGATGCTCATGGTTGACAAGACACCCCGCCTGAGTCTATAGAAGAGTGGTATTTGCTGTGGGGGCGTGAATTACTTATTTGGTGGATGCACCAAAAGTCACGACTCGTGGCCCATGCATGATGTTGATGCAAGGATTGACTCTAATGCAGGGTGATGCATGACGAGCAAGATACAACTGATGCATGAAGACGATGCTAAGGCAAGACAACTTCTAGCAAAAGCTAGACACAAGCAATGAGTGGGTAGCCCACCAGCCCATGGAGAGGAGCATGATAGACTTTCCGACTCATGCCAAGGAACACTTAGACAAGACTATCAGGCTTGTCGCACGAAAGGGGAAACTTGGCAGATTGACAAACCTTTTGGCCCGAAAGGAGGCACGACAAGATATCGGACATGTCGACCGAAGGTAGACTGATGACGGATGTCAACCGGATAGTTTGGGATATCAGCCTACTCCAGACAATGTAATGGTTGTCAGCCAGGTAATTTGGGCTACCAGCCCAAAAGGTGGGGAAAACAGTGCAAGAGGGGAATTTAACAAAGAGGTGGCACCAAGATTCTTCTGTTTGGAGCGAATCTAGGATGGGAACATCTAGATATTGCTTGAGGCCTAAAAGAAGATGGAAATGAGACTTGTTCGACTAGAGCAAGTCCACCAAAGCAGATGGCACCGAGATTCATCTGCCCGAAGCGAATCTGGGATGGAAACATCTAGACTTTGCCCAAGACCTAGAAGAAGATGGAAATAAGACTTGTTTGACTAGAGCTAGTCCAACAAAGTAGATTGGATTCCTCATGACTAGAACAGAAATCCGACATGACTTTGTCCGATTGGAGCAAAGTCGTAAGGAGAAATAATTGGATTCCGTTGTACCTGGTGCAGAAGTCTATGATGGCTTCATTTGTCCAGGCCTAGGCATCAAAACAATATTCTCGACTGTTACCTGGGTAGACCCCAGTGCCAAGTCGACAGGCGGAAGAGGGTAGTAGTTTGAACCAGTTATGCACATGTTGTTGCAATGGCAATTTCAAGCATCCAAACAAACTGGCAAAAGTGTTCCAATATACTTATTGTAGCAATTGAATACAATGTAGTGATTACAATATTTCAACACACAATGAACAAGTAGCATAACACGAATATCAAGAGTTTGTCATCCTTGGATCTCTTAGAGCCTCTAACTTTAGGAAATAGTGTATGGCTTGGAGCAGCTCCACAGATCGACCAGGTTTCTTCAACTTTGGCTTCATAGTTAGCTGAACAACCCTTTCCTTTTATGACTGTGAGATCATCTGGTCGGATGGAGCCATTAAGCAGGTGTGATAGTTCCTTAGTCATAGCATAAGAGCATAGAGGGTACTCCTGGAAACAAGTTGGCATCGGTCTTTGAGAAATGGAATCTTGTTGGTAGTCGAACCATTGCATCACACGAATTGGATGATATTCAACACTACCAGTCATCCTTGGAAGGATGATAAGCTGCATGTCGACATTATTGAAGAAAGCCTCAAAGTTATGAGTGGTCGAAGGAATGATGCGCTAGATCACCTTGTCTTTTGTCAAACTCTCCAGTTGCTCATACTCCTTGCGAATTGAGGTGAGTGTGCAGGCATGACCACTTTGGCAGTAAGATTCAAAGGCCGACTGTTGAGGGCATAAGACCCTTACACCTAGATGAGCAGCCATCCACACTTATACAAAAGCTCCACAACCATAAAAGTGTCAGCATCGTCGCAATGACCGATCTAAGGCTAGGTAAGTCTCTACTAGGATAACTGGGGCCAAGTCTATCTGACGAGTTACCACTGCTAAAGCAATATCTACAATCTTGATGTTCAAAACTGTCTAGCCATGGCTAAAAACAAGCTCACCTAAGAAACGGACGAGAAAACCTCTCAACTACAGCTCATCTCCCAAGGAGGTGCACATTTTGACCACCTTGTCAAAGTAGGTCAATTGTAGCATCAGAGATTGTCCATCAGTACAGATAAGTTGATGACCACAATCGCCTTTTGACAAGCCGATCAGTTCACTCATGACTGAAGAGTATCTGTCGTGCTACATAAACACAGTGGGCCCTAAAAACTTCAACAGATAGCACACCTGACGGAACTCCTCCAAAGTAGGAGTCAATTCAACTCTTCCGAAGTGGAATACATGGTTAGCAAGCTTCCAGAAACGGGCAGCTGCACAAAAAAAATATCGGGAGACCTGTGCATTTGCAATGTCCAAGAACTTTGAGGAGATGCCCTAAGTCTACAGCTTGTCGCAATCACTATATGTTAATTTCCCAATCCACGTTCGGAGAACATTTGAGTAACGCATTGGTATGACCATCGTGGGGAAACCCATGATCGATAGGGGAGCTTTGGCTTCTCTTGATTTGAGTCACACCAGAAATGGAAGAGGTGCTCCTATAGAACATTCTTAAAATATTCAAAATGACAAATAACTTTGTTCCATACAACAATATGTCATAAAGTATAATGCAGACAAGAAAGTGTAGCATAAGTGGATTAATAATCAGAAAGTCCAGCCCAAGGCTAAGGTTGAATGCTAGAACCGAGAACTGAGCAAACTAAACAACGTGCTATCGAACGGACTAGCTCGAGTGTCAAGCCTTAGCAAGGGATCTCGGTTACTAATTGGTCAAGATCAAGTGCCAAATTGGTGAGAAACAACCCTCAACCCCGATGGTTAGGATTGTCTGTACCATTCAACTTTGAGAGAAATACTGTCTAGCTCGATGATAAAGTTTTCACTGTTGGAATGATTGCTCTGAAGTTATATGCAAGTTATAGAGAGTATTTTGCTAACTCTACAAAATCGTGGCAGAGGCCGGAAGTGATGATTACAGCTTCCATTGTCGTCATAAACTGTTGTGAAATGTTAGGTGATAGGTTAGTGGCCACTCCGAACACGTGCGAAAGAGGCTCCCAGATAAGGCTAACGTGCTCGCCCCCTGAGTAGGTAAGGTTACCCACCTTGTGATGAGTTGACGGACTCGTCGTCGGATAGTTAGGGTTACCGACCTTGTGATGAGTTGATGGACTCGTTGCTGTGATCATGCCGACCCACAAGGGAGAAGGCGGATCACAGCCATGCCTGGACTGGCGAAATGCGCAAGGAAAAGAAAAGAAAGGAAAAAGAAAGGAGTCGCCACCTAGTCTTTTAATGGAAAGACGAGGAAAACCAAAAAACACACA
>JAMKQA010070065.1:0-16924 GCA_024699735.1 Posidonia australis | reverse complement strand
GCCTAACCCCTTCCCCATGCGTAACCAGAATCCTTACCCTTTCTCTGGCCTGCATTCATCTTGCATTATTCATTAGGCACGGATCACACATGCATCATTGCATCTTGTTTGCTTTATGCCTTTTTTGGTGTTTTCTTGGTTTTCCTCGTCTTTCCATTAAAAGACTAGGTGGCGACTCCTTTCCTTATCCTTTGTTTTCCCTTTGGTGTTTCCGAGTCTTGTCTCTTTCTCCGGATTCACCATTTTCGCCGTGACTGTATCGGACCTCCCAGTGTGTTTCCGCACACCGGAGTAAGGTTTTGGTGAACCGCGCCCAGGGGTTCCACCGGCATGGTCACAAGTGGTCCTACTTGCCTCTCTATGTTAGGGTTGGCATCTGACTTCGACTTCTGTCTTCTTATTTCTTTTATGTCATTGTGGGTATTTTTATTTTTCTATTTTGGCTCATACTCATGCTCGCTCCTAACATTTTATCTCCCTCTAGAGGTGTAAGTCCCCGTGGGAGTTTGGACATTTCGCCTAACCACGTTTGGATGGTGGCTCCCTCGCTCACTGGAATGTCTAGGTAGTGACAACTGAAAAGGTATAGACACTTTTCAAGCAGGCTAGCTATACCGATTCTCGTCATCGGGATGTGATGTCGATGTTTTATGCCTAGGTGGATGCAATTATTAACGTGCTTAAGTTACTGGTGTGCATGAAAATAAAAAGACAATTGCTATGGATTGAATGCACTTGGATCGCTATTTATTTAAAAATATGCATGCATGAAGGAGTAATGGAGGATGCGTGATGCACAAAAGGATACTTTGCAAGGCAAGGATATACATCTTCCACTCATTGGTAGTACTTCTTAAGATAACATGTGTTGATTGGCTCTGATTGCTCTATGTGGTCCACCAAAGCCATACCAGTGGAATGGACCTGAGTTTCCCATGATGAAGGAGTGACTGCTTCAATCGTTGCCATTTTGCCTTTCCAATGCCTCATTTCTTCCATGGTGTCTTCTGTCTGCACGACGAGCTCTTCCCGGTATGGAGCTTCTATGTTTCTACGACCGCTCTTTTTGTCCTTATCAGAGGCGAGATTCATGTGGTACGCTGACTCTAGGTCATTGCTCGTGCAAGGGTCAATACTCCCAGCCGACAACTGAGTTTGAGTAGGCACTGTGGTTGAAGATGCGGCTGGCATTGTAGATAAATCTGAAATTGTTGTGTCTAGGGCTATGATTGTAATGGGGTTGACACAACTACTAAGGCTGCCACAAGGACTGATGTTGTAATTGAGACTGTTATGACTGATCGATGTTGTTCTCAGTGTAGCAGTTGGAACTGGGACTATTGTGGTCAGAGCTGAAACTGTTGTAATTGGAGCTGGGGTTACTGTGTTGTATTGTGCTTGGGATTGGAAATGCTGTGATTGAAGCTGAAATCGCTGTGGTTGAGGCTAGAACCGCTGTAATAGGAATTGTAATTACTGTGGCGAGGATTGAAACTGTCGTGGCATTCTCCTTAGAAGAGTAATCCTCACTGTTTACTCGTTCAACTGTGCTTGACGGTTTGTCTTGCTGTAGCCTTGCTGTGTCCAGACTCTGACCTGGATCGAGAATCCCAGCTTTAGCAAAGTGAGTGAAGATAGGAGGGAAATTCTACCTCGATTACAACAAGCATCGAGAATGTTGCTGTTATTTGTAACTAAGGCTTTCTCGCTTTCTCCTCTCTTCCGCGACAACGGCTTGGTGATCCCCTGACCGTACTCTCAGAGCGGTATCTCTTTCTCAGATTCCTAATGGTGACATATATCCTCAACCATCCTGGGAGGATTGCTACGAACAGGTGGGTAGCTACCACGTTCAAATTCAAGGATGAAGTTAACCCCTCAAACCGATTAACCTAGAATAGAACATTGATAGGCTTGGGGTTGAAGTGGACAGCCTGGTGGGACAAGGCTAAGACAAAAGCTTTCAGCCATGATGGGTTCACGGCGAACTGGCAAACTCTGGCTAGGCAAAACAAAGAATGAGAGTGGCGCACACGAGTGCTGCCGGATGGGACCAAGGAAGAGGTAGGATGAGGAACAAGGCTGATAAGACCCAATGGATTCTCTTGGGAAGAATTGGGGGAGAGAGGATGAACCCCTGAAGTTCCAGCATCTTCGGAGCTTGCCGGCTCAAACAATGTGGGGTCAGCTATTTTAGGGTGTGCACATGCATATGCGGGCGTGGGTTCAAGTGCCTATGTGAGCTACCTCTTATGGGTTGATGACAATGTGTCCATCGTCTATCAAGTCTTGGACAACACTCTGGAGAGCACAGCAGCCGTCTGTCGAATGTCCACAAATGCGATGGAAATTGCAGAATAAATCCACTGTATACCACTTGGGAAGTGGGTCCGGTGGTGGACGGATCTCTGGTAGTTGCAGGAGTGGTGCAACCTTAGGAAGGATGTCACTCAATGATTCACTAAATGGGGTGAAGTCGCCTTCCTTACGGCGAGGTCACTTTTACCATTGTTGCTGCCCTTGTTGAGCTGACACCGCGCGATGTGTTGACTCGACAGTGGTGTGTGGTGTAGTGCATGCAGAGCTAGATGCTGGTGAAGATGCAGATGTAAGTGTGGGTACTACTCCCTGTGTGCCTACGACAATGGTCCCATTGTCAATTAAAGTTTGAGTGACATCCCGCAGAGTGTGACAATCATCAATCGAGTGCCCCAGGGCTCGATGATAATCGCAATATGCGCTCGCGTCATACCACAAAGGAGGTGAAACTAGTGGGGGACGTGGATCAGGGAGTCTCAGAAGGGACACAACTTGAGGAAAAACAACGCTTAGCGACTTGCCCAATGGAGTGCAGTCACTTTCAGCGCGGTGGCCTTGTTTCTACTTAGGTTGCTGTCCTTGCCGAGCCGACGTTGTGTGATGCACCGGCTTGACGGTGGAAGGTGTGTGTGCAGTGCACAGTGATGACCTACATGTTGGGACCTGAACTTGATGTTGAGGTGGACGTGAATATGCTGTACTGTGTGTGATGTTGAACGTGTGAGCAACAACTGCGGCACTGGTACAACTCCGGGCGATGGGCTCGAGAAGTGTTGTATTCTCTCACAACTAATGGGTTGGTCCTTATGTGCCTGTGATGCATGATGTAACAAGTGCAGCTGTGGTGCAGGAGGCAGAGATAATGTCCCCATTGCTGGAGCTATGTGAAGCTGAGGTGATGGTATGGCCGATGGTGCAATGGGATGAGCCCGCAATGCTATAGTGGTCTGCACTAGAACTCCAAGGGCCGAAGGAGGAGGACCCCCAACTGAATCAAGGGACAAAGCCATGTGCTCGAGCCTTGAGGCCAAAGCTCTCAAGTATTGAGCCTGCATGGCAGAAGACTCAACAAAAGATGGGTTAGAAGGCAGGAGAGGAACGAGAGTGGGGCCTAAAACAAAACTAGTTCTAGCCGGTTGGACATCTGAAACAGGAAGGCTCGAGAGGGGGAGTACAATTGGCAATACCTTCGGGGCTCGTTGGGTCACTGGGATAACAGGTGAAAGTAACTATGTTGTCGGGGTTGTGGGATACTCCGGTCCAATGGTGAGTTGGATCACGTTCACCATGGAGATCGAACCCTCGAGAAAGGAGCGATACAGGGATAGTGGGAATGGAGTAAAAGAATCATGGATCAAATCTGAGGGGTCAAGCACAGTAGAGTTGGACTAGGCGGGAAAGACAACATGGATTCCAGAGGTCCTTGGTGCGCCTAGATGGCCATGCTCGGGGAGAGCCTGGCTAACAATGCTAGAGGGGACAGGGGCGGATGCAGATGCTTGTGCTTTTGTGGGTTCAGACTCTGCCTGTTGGGTGTGTATGACGATGACCTTGCGGTCGATCAAGTCTTGAATAGCGTCCCAGAGCGATAGGCAATTATCCGTCGCATGCCCCGTAGTGTGATGGAAATTACAGAATAGATCAACTTTGTACCACCCTGGCAACGGATGTGGTGGTGGGCGAATCCTCGTAAACTTCAAGAGTGACTGTACCTTAGGGAGGACAACTCTTAAGGGCTCGGCCAACGGCATGAAATGGCGCACTAGGTGGTGTGGTCGTGCCTGTTCCTAGTACGGTCCTTGCCTTGCCGATACGATGGGGTATACCGGCTCGACGGTGGTGGTGATGTGAGAAGTGTGTGGTGCTCTACGTGTGGGTGCACAAACTAATTGCTACCGAGCTGGACGTCCCGTATTGACAGGCACTGCTGGGGATTCGATGTATGCCACGGCGTTCCGGGGAGGCTCTCTTTTTTTGTTGGAGTCGTTGCTCACATCGTTGTTGTTGTTGCTGCTATTGCTTGCTCAAGAGGCGGAAGTGGGTGATGTAGCCTACTTGGCAAATACGATAAGTGTGGGGAAACTGCCACTACTTAGCGAGCTTTCCACACGAGCGCCAGCTCAGATCAGCGATGCAAATGTGGTGATAGGTTGTATGCTAAGTAGAGCCCCAATAACTGGTTGTGCTCCACAGATAACCATCTCGATTGATTCCTCATCCGAGGGATTATCCTGAACTTGTGATGCGAGAACGTGCTAGCGTCTGACATACTCCCCAGATGGCTCTTAAGGCTTCTGCTTGATGGCTACAAGGTCCTCGTGTTTAGGGGTCAAGTCAAAATTGAAGGAGTACCGATCCAGGAGCGCCTGGTTGAGGTTTTTCCAAGTCATGATCCGTGCCACGTCTAGGGATGTGAACTACTTTAGTGCAGGGCCAGTCAGACTTTCTGGAAAAGCCAGATTAATAACTTCTCATCAGCCTGAAGCTGCGCGAGATCTCTGCAGTACGCCCTCAGGTGTGAAATAGGGTAGCCCCTTACCATCGTATTTCTCGAAATCTGGGACTTTGAAGTTTGGTTGGAGACTTGCCACTAGAAAGTAGCAGAGGTCCCGGAATTGGTAAGACTGGCAGTTTCCTCCCTACACTTATCGAAGTGCCCTTTCGAGATCACCCACCCTGACATGGAGGGCACCCAAAGTTGCTGCCAAATAGAGTGGTGCAGTTGGGATGGGTCCTGCGTATGCCGTATGGGTCACACCAAGATGCTCCTCCGGATCCACCACCTCGTCTGCTGTGTCAGTGCGCGATGGCCAGTGTACCCGTGCATCGGTGTAAAGTGTTGTGGGGTATATGTAGAAACCTGATTCTGATGCAAGGAGAGAGAGGGGGTGTATGATGAACTAAGTGAGGTGTAGTGGGAGCAAGGTGCTGTGATGGTCTTGGGATAGATCCGGGGAATAAAGCTTGAGGATGCGGTGCCCCTACCATGCCTAGAGGCTGGCCACCAGGTGCATAGGAGGTATGCTGTGCAATCACTAGTGGAGGTGCTGCAGGCGGAGCTGGTCTTGCCATTGTCGAGGCTGCGAGGAGTTGGGGCAACGGTTGAGGGGGTGGTGCAGTGGGTGTATCATGACATGCAAGGAGAGGCGACAGAGGGACCTCTGGACCCGTAGGGAGAGCAGCAGAAACGGAACGATACAGAAGCCCATGCCCCGAAGCTTTTAAGCAAGATGAAGGAACTTTAGGGTATGGAGCATATGGGACATCTCAGTGGCGGCACCAGAGGTCGAGGCCAAAGGCACGGGAGATTCAAGAGGAGGCAAAACACCAGGCTGTCCAGTGGAAAGAGATCCTATCAAAGGTGTCACCGTAGACGACTGGGTGCCAGAAGTGGCAGATCTAGCCAAGGGATGAATCAAGGGTGGGGCCTTCGGAATGCGTGCGGCCGTCTCAATGACGACATCAATGATTGGATCCACAGTGGTGTGAGCCTGCCAGTTTCCGGTGCCCGAGGGATGCCGGATCATCAAGAGATGGTGGTTGGGAGGAGTAACAGAGGCAGGATAGGCCACTGTCAAAGGAGGGGTGAAGGAGCAATCACCTCCAAGGCAGTAAAAGTCAAGAGCTCACCAAAGTGTTGAGCCATGGTAGAACGGGAATGAGTGAGAATCGGACTGCAGCGACAAGACAAAGGATGGACCCTAAGACGAGCTATCGTCGAAGGCAACGGGTAGCTCGGAAAAGGATGATCAAGATCTGTCACCAAAGGGGAAATAGAGAACGAGGGCTCTCGAGCTTCGGCTGAGAAACTCGCACAACAACCTGTAAAAAGAACAACCGGATTCAGGGAAACCTGATGTGAGTAAAACAAAACACAGATGTAATGTTATTAGGGTGGCATGAATGGCACACATGCATATGAATGCAACTAACATGCTCTCTCTCACCAGCTAAGTGTTTCATAGGAGGTCATCTACTCCAAGATCACACATGGGTAAATAGTTCTTTGACTCAGGCTAGAAAGTAAAGGTCTTCGCTCTAAATCCTGACCAAAGCGTAGGCAGTGAACGAGTGGTGCGTTGGTGGCTTCGTCTCGTGCAGTAGCATGGAGCTATACCCTTTACTAACACCGACACGACCCCGGACATGGGGGGACAAACTAGTGACACGTCCTATGCCAAAGTTATAGAATGGATTACCAGAATTGCCCTTCGTGGACTATAGGTGGACTCAGGGGAGAAGAATGCATGCCCTATATGATCAATCAGGCAATATGCTTTAGTATTTTTTATTTGCATTTTATTAACCGGGAGAGAGTTTGATTTGGTCTCTAGTTTTGCCTTATTAATTGTTCTCTGAGTTTGTGTGTTTTATTTTAACCAGAAGGGGAAACAAACATGTCTCTACTCTCCTAGGCATGTCAAGTGCGAGAAAGGGGGAGAAAACACACAATCAAGGCAATCAAGCGAGCAAACAGCAAACAAAAGGCATGATCATGGCATGTGCAAGTGTCGTGGCATCATGATTGTGAAAAGGAAAACATCTATCACATAAAAAGGCATGATATATAGCAGGTGTGTGCAGTGACATAGTGAATGTGTAAAAGGAAGTGCAAAAAGCTCGTTAATTAGACAAACAACATATGAAGTCAAAGCAAGCAAAAAGGACTAACCTGAAAGTTGGAATCTGGTTATCCCCAGCGGAGTCGCCAATTCTGTGACCATGTCGACCCAAGGAAGTCCCGACGTGGGGTCGCCCCGGTGAGAAGGAGACCGCAGCCATGCCAAGATGGCGAAGGCGCAAGGAAAGACAAAAGAGAATGGAAAGAAGTCGCCACCTAGGCTTTTAAGGGAAAGATGAGGAAAACCACAAAAGATTGAATGCATGGGATGCAAATAGGAAGGCTGGATGTCTGCTAACCAGAGGATGGGTAAGGATTCCTATTACACGCGAGGAAGGTATTAGGCACCCTCGCGGGCCCGAGAAACTAGGTCTTTCAAGCCTAAATTGCTTGCTAAGGCTGAATGATTACTTGCTAACCCAAGATCATGCTGTATATATGCTAATATGAATGCTTAAACAAAACTGGATGGATGTGCGTGATGGTATGTGAAAATTGCGAAGAAAACCACATAAAATGACAAACCGTAAAGTGCAATATGACAAAGAAAATCACATGAAATGACTAGGTTTTTTTATAAAGAATGGCTTAAAAAATCATATAGGCCTCAAGAGAAACAAAAATGCAAACAATGTTGGTCAGCAAAATCGTAAAAAAACATTGCAGAAATCAAGATGGGAGAATTGCAAAGAAGTTCATGTAAAACGAGCAAACTCAGACATGTGAAGTAATTCACATAAAATAACGGTGTTTTTGCAAAGAATGACACAAAATATCACACCAGTGTCAACGGGATCAAAGATGCAACAAACCCAAATTAACAGAAGCGCAGAAAACCTCATAGAGATCTGAATGGGAAAATTACGAAAAAACCCTCATAAAACAGACAAACGACGTCAAGTGAAGAAAACCACATAAAATGATGATGTTTTTGGACCGATTGCTCAAGGAAACCCATGCGGATGTTAAAACACGAGTAACAGAGTCAACCCAGGTTCTCAGAATCGCAATAAGGTCATGAAAGTCGAAAAGGAGAAGATAAACTGCAAACGGGCTGATGTGGGCCTTTCGGTCAGTTTACATACGCCCTCGGCGATGACATCCAAATCAAATCAGAACTATGAAATGTAGGATCAAAACTAATCAAATCGGATAAATGATAAGAAACTCTAAAGGCAGAATGGAGAAAAAGATCCCTGAAGGAAAGGCATGGGGCGCCGACTCGCTAAATAGGGATAAATGAGAGGAAAAGGATTAAAAAATGCAAGAATAAGTGCCCAAATGTGCAAAAATTCTAAAGAATAGCTTAGACATGGGTTACACAAGACTAAATGCAAAGATTGAGATGCATGCTCATGAATTGGAGACACAGGGGCAATTCGGTCATTTCCCTGGCCAGATGTGACAAGTGCATTGCAAGGGAGTGATGCATGTCCTAAGTTATGTCAAAATGTGTGCATTATGTTATTTTCAATAAACAGGGAGAAGAAAAATCAACAAAAGGTTGTAAGCACAATAAATGACAAACATAAGGGCTAAAACGCGAAATTCACGAAAAGAGCAAGAAACTGGATGAAAAACATGTTCATGACTCTTATCCTAACATGCAAACGGTGGGTCCAATGTTAATGTGGCACAAGGATGCAAAAATCGTGCTTGGACAATTTCCAGGAAAATCAGGGTCTAAAGCACAAAATTCACACATTGGTGTAAATATGGCCAAAATGGAAAGCTAAATGTCAAATCTCAGTGAAAACATGATTTTTAAGTAGATTCTATGGTCAAATGCAAAATAAGGGTGAAAAACAACCCAAAATATGATAGAAAACATTTCAAAACCCTAAATGATAGATTTAGGAATAATTAAAGGGCCAAAATGTAAATTTCATATTCAAAGATGCTTTAATGTGAATCTAGGGACCTTTCTGCAAAATTTCAAGGTCTGATTGTGATGAAAACTGAGTTTTTAGGTTGATCAATGTAATTATGCTGAATCTTGGGGTTTAAAATGCAAAATTCAAAGTCAAAACTCATTTTTGAAAGTTCTAGGGGTTAAATGCTAATTTTCAGGACCAAACTGTGAAGAAAATTCAATTTTCATGAAGATCAGTGTGATTTTTGAATAATTCAGGGCTCAGATTGCAAAATTCACAGATAAAAACCATTTGAAAAACATTCAGGAGCCAAAATGCAAATTTTCAGGTCTTAAATGTGATAAAAACTCAATTTTCTTGATTATCGTTGTAATTTTAAAAATATTCAAGGTTCAGAATGTAAATTTCACAGAGAAAACTTATTTTAAAAACATTCAGGGGCCAAATGTAAATTTTCAAGACGTAAATGTGATAAAAACATGCATCAATATGTTAAGAATTAAAAGATGAACTCTTCAGGGGACCAAATGCAAAATTCACAGGCAAAATAAAGAAATAAAAAATATTTTAAAACATTAAGGATTAAAATGAAAATGTTTGGATCCAAATGTAATAAAAAAGGACTGAAACGTAATAAATAGACGACCTAAAAGTAATAATCAAAAACTAATAGGAATGGGCCATAAAAGGCCCATTCGAAGATCGTCAGAGATCGGCGGCGCTCAGTCGCCGGCGATCCTCTCCGACGACCTCTTGGAGGCTCTCTAAAGAACGGCGGGATGTGCAGTGGCCGGGGGAGGCTTCACGGCAGTACGGCAGTACTGACGGGGGCGTCGGTGAGGCGCAGGGAAGCCTGATGGCCTCCCCCCACCTTCTTCTCCAGCGACGGTGACAGTGGAAGCGGTTCGATTGCTGCAGAGGCTCATGCGGGCAAGGGAGTGGCTCGGCGGACTCGTGGGGGATGCATGGAGCTTCCTAGGTTGTTGGTGCTGAGTGAGGTGGACTCGTGCACATGGGGCATTCTCGACGGCGTGCGGCGGCAATGGTGGCGACGGTGACGACATGGGTTGGGAGGCTTTTCCCGAGAAGGGGGCACAGAGGAGGAGAGGAGAGGAGGAGAAAGGGGAGAAGAGGAAGAGAGGAGGAGAGGGGAAGGGCCCCCTGGGGGCCTTGCCCGCGGATCACCGGCGGTGGTGAACCCACCACCGGTAGTGGAGGCAACGACGTGCTGGGGGCTTGGCTCCGCCGTGGCACGTCCCAGAAGCCTAAGGGATCTATGGGGGCATGCTCTGGATTGAAGAGGAAAGGAAGGAGAGTACCTGGGTGGCTGTTCCACGAACTCCGGTGACTGGTCTACGGCAACGGCTCCGGTGGTTGCTTTGATTCGCGGAAAAGGATGGCTGTGGGATTTGAGACATGGGATTGGATGACTTCGCAAGTTGGTGGTTAAGGGAGAGAAGTTCTGGATTGCTCAAAGTGGATGAATCAAGGTCTGAAGCTCTGGAAAAGTTTTTCTTTTTCGTCGACAACCAACCCTTCTTATACTTCGACGAGGTGGTTCTCCGCCGTCGATTCTCCTCCCCTCAACCCATCAACGTCGTTGGATCGGTCCTGAGTTGGAGGAGGTTGGTCAAGTATCTCGGAGGCTTACATTTGCTCCGGATTTCTTGGGATTGCTCGTCAGAGTTTTTGCCGGAAAAATAGGGTCACTGGAATTATTTTTTGATTTTCTAAACTTTAGAATTGAATTCCTAAATGAAATAGTGATGATCTTATTGGGCTTGGGGTTTTGGGTTTTATTTTGATTATTTTGTTTTGATTTTTATTTTGGATTTTTTTGGACTTTATGGGGTTTTAATTTAAAGATTTTAATGGAGTTTCATGGGTTTAATTTAATCTCTTAATTTTGTGATTTAAGGATTAATTAAGGTTTTAATTGGTTTAGGTTTGATTTTTTCATGAATTTTTTAGGGCTTTGTTTTGAATTTCAAATTAGGGTTTTGCATTTTAATTTAGACTTTTTATTTATGTTTTATGATTTTAATTTTGTGATTAAGGTTTAATTAGCTGATTTTAAATTAATGTTTAATTATTTTGGGTTTTGTTATTTTATTTTGGGTTTGGAATTTTTATGGATTTTAGGGTTTTAATTTTAAGTTTTTAATTAGAATTTTGTGATTTAAATGTGATTATTAATTTTGGATTTAGGGTTTTATTTAATTGATTTGAAATTAGGGTTTTGAGTTTTAATTAGGGTATATTTAGGGATTTTTGGATTAATTAGTGTTTATGGGTTTATTAATTAGTATTTTTAATTTTTATTTAGGGTTTTTGTGTTTATTTAGGGTTTTTGGATTAATTAGGGTTTTGAATTTTTATTAATTTGGATTTTTAATGGATTATAACTTTAATTATGGTTTTCACTTATTTATTTGGATTTTTAAATGATTTAATTGGATTTTGACTTGAATTAGGGTTTTTGTCTTATTTAATGGATTTTAAATTGATTTAATTTCTTTTTACTTAATTTGGGCTTTGAATTTTATTAATTAGGATTTTTATTGGATTTTAAGTTGATTTTATTTAATTAGGGTTTTCATTTGTTTAATTAGGGTTTCATTGGATTTTTAGGTGGAATTTAATTAGATTAAGTGGGTTTTAGGCTTTTTATTTGTTTAATTAGAGTTTTTGTTGGATTTTGAGTGGATTTTAATTGGATTTTATTTAATTAGGGTTTTTGTTGGATTTTATGTGGATTTTAATTGGATTAACTGGGTTTTAGGTTGATTTGTTGGATTTTAAGTTTTATTGGGTCAGGTGGACTAGTGTGGCCCAAATTGGACTTGTGTGGGCGAGGGTTTTGGTGATCACAACGAGAACATCATCTAGAGGAGCTTGCTGCCAAATGACCTCAAAATTGAGGTGTCTACAGTTGGGAACCTGGGTTGACTTCGTTACTCACGCTTTGAGATCTATGTGGTTTTTTCGGATGCAATCGGTCCAAAAACATCGTCATTTTATGTGATTTTCTTTACTCAGCGTCGTTTGTCTATCTTATGAGGGTTTCTTCGTAATTTTCCCATTCAGATCTCCATGATGGTTTCTACATTTCTGTTAATTTTGGACTGTCGTATTTTTGATCCCTTAGACACTAATGTAATTTTCTGAGTCATTCTTTGCGAAAATGCCATCATTTTATGTGAATTACTTCACATGTCCGAGTTTGCTCATGTCACTTGGACTTCTTTGCAATTTTCCCATCTCGATTCCCATAATGTTTTCTTTACGATTCTACTGACTAACATTGTTTGCATTTTGATTCTCTTGAGGCCTGTATGATTTTTTAAGGCATTTTTTGCAAAAATCTCATCATTTCATGTGATTTTCTTTGTCATGTCATACTTTACGATTTCGTCATTTCATGAGGATTCCTTCACAGCTTTTGCACATCATCTTGCATATTCATCCGATCCTATCATGGCATTCATATTAGCATGTTCAAAGTATGATCTAGGTTTAGTAAACATTCATCTAGCCCTTAGCAAGCAATTTAGACTACAAAGACCGAGTTTCTCGGGCATACGAGGGTGCTTAACACCTTCCTCGTGTGTAATAGGAATCCTTACCTATCATCTGGTTTGCAGACATCTGCCCTTCACATTTGCGTTTCAGGCATTCATCTTTTCGTGGTTTTCCTCGTCTTTCCCTTAAAAGACTAGGTGGCGACTCCTTTTCTTTTTCTTTTATCTTTCCTTGCGCCTTAGCCATCTTGGCATGGCTGTGATCTCCTTCCCCACTGGCACGACCCCGCACTGGAACCTCCTCGGGTGGGCATGGTCACAAAACTGGCGACTCCGCTGGGGATGACAAGATTCCAACTTGCAGGTTAGTCCTTTTTGCTTGCTTTGGCTTCATGTGTTGTTTGTTTGCTTTGTTGGTGATCGTTTGTTTAGTTAGCAAGCCTTTCGCACTTTCTTTTACACATTTGCTATGTCACTATACACACATGCTATATATCTTGCCTTTTGATGTGATGGATGTTTTCTTTTTCCAATCATGATGCCACGACACTTGCACATGCTATGGTCATGCCTTTTGCTTATTGTTTGCTTGCTAGTCTTCCTTGCTTGTGTGTTTTCTTCCTCTTTTCGCACTCGACATGCCTAGGAGAGTAGAGACGTGTTTATTTCCCCTTCTGGTAAAAATAAAACACACAAACTTAGATAACAATTAATAATGCAAAACTAGAGACCAAATCAAACCTTCCCCCTGGTTAATAAAACGCAAGTAAAAAGCACTAAAGCATATTACATGATTGAGCATATAGGGCATGCATTCTTCTCCCTTGAGTCCACCTACAATCCACGAAAGGCAATTCTGGTAATCCGTTTTACAGCTTTGGCATAGAACGTGTTGCTAGTTTGTCCCCCCTTGTCTGGAGTCGTGTCAGTGTTAGTAGAGGGTACAGCTCCATGCTACTGCAGGAGACGAGGCTACCAACGCACCACTCGTTCAATGCCTACGCTTTGGCTAGGATTTTGAGCGAGGACCTTTGCTTACTAGCCTGAGTCGGAGACCTATTTACCCATGAGTGATCCTGGAGTAGACGACCTTCTAGGAAACACTTAGTTGGTGAGAGAGTGCATGTTTAGTTGCATCCATGTGCATGAATGCCATTCATGCCACCATTTCAAACTGCATTTTGTTGTTGGTTCTAACACTAGTAGTTTTCTCTTTTCGACAGGTAGTAGAGCATGAGTTCCTTAGCCACTACTCGAGAGTTCCTACCTTGGCTCTCCTATTTGCGACACATCGTTGCTGATCATCTTCTCCTAAGCTATTCGTCACTTTGACGATAGCTTGTCCTAGGATTCATCCGTTTGTTTGCCACCATAGCTCGGTTCTCACCCATTCCCGGTTAGCTATGGCCCAACGTACTAGTGAGTCTCTTTCTGCCACTACTGCTCAGGAGGGCATTCCTTTTCCGATCCCTCCTTCCCTTGCTATGTCTCCAGCTGTTCCTTCTATCCATTTCGTGCATCACGGAGGTTCTGTCCCCTACCCTATAGGACCCCCATTGACCTTGGCTAGTCTGGAGCTAGGCACTAAGTCTATCTTAGTGACCCCTGCTCGGGTTCCAGATGTATCATCCACAACCTCACTTTCTCAAGGTTCCTTCTCTTTCAACGCCCAACCCACTATGGCAACATTTGTTGCGGTTTCCTTGCCTCTAGGGCAACTCATTGCTGTCCCACCTTTGACTTCGGGACCTCTGACTGTGCCATCCCTCACCGTCCCTAAGGGATCTCCTACCGCACAGATAGAATATCTGTTGGCCCTTGCCCAGAAGATCGAAGGCATGGCCTTTGTCATTCAGTCCACCATAGACCCTAACATTCCTGAGGTTCCTCGGCAGCCTGCTCTGGTGCTCCAAGCATCGGCACCACCACCTCAGCCCTCACCCCAGCTCCTCACTGCACCCACACTACGTGCAACACCACAGGTCCAGACCCATCACATCACCGCACAACATCCCACTCTGGTATCTGGTGGTCAACCCTTTGGGTTGGCTGGAGTACAGCATCCTCAGAGCTTGCAGCCTGGCACTGTGTCGCTGCAACAACAATTACTCCCACACTCCGCACCCACTGCCACACAGCTCTCTGCTTATCCTTCTCTCGCACACCATCAGGTTTAGGCACACCCACCCCCACAATCCCATCCAGCACTCTTGCATGGATATGCTGGCCACCACGCCAAGGCACCAGGTGGCATGATGGTGGATGTGGAGGAGCACTTAGGTGCAACCCACACAACATATGTGGTTGTTCCCCCTGCTGTATCACCCTCGTCGGCAGCAACTCCAGATACCCTCCATGCCAGGGTGGGTGACTTGGAGAGAGCACTTCAACAAGTGCAGGGAAGCGATCGCCAACCCTACGGATTCCGGGACCTCTGTTACTTCCCAGAGGCAACACTCCCACCGCAATTCCAAATCCTAGACTTCGAGAAGTACAATGGAAAGGGTTGCCCCATCTCACATCTTCAGGCATATTGTGGAGATCTCGCTCAGCTCCAGGCTGACGAGAGGCTGCCAATCCGCCTCTTCCAGAAAAGTCTCATAGGTCCAGCCCTCAAGTGGTTCACATCACTTGACATGAGCTCGATCAAGACAAAGAACGACCTCTCACAGGCGTTCATGGACCAGTATGCCTTTAACCTTGACTTGGTCCCAAAGAGGGAGGACCTTGTCGCAACAAAACAGAAGCCCTACGAGCCGTTTGGGGAGTATGTCGGCTGCTGGCGCGCCCTTGCATCACAAGTGAGAGATAAGCCCTCCGATGAGGAGTCTATCAAAATCATTATTCGAGGTGCGCAACCAGACATTGGGGCTCAGTTGAGCATTCAACCTGTCACCACCTTTCCATCATTGATTCAGGCAGGTGTGCATATGGAGAGCTCCCTCCGCAGTGGTAGCTTTCCTGCATTCGCCACATTTGCCAAACAAGCCTCATCCTCGGATCACCATGTGAATAGCAGCACTCGCAACAGCGCTGGCACAAGTTACCCTAAGAGACGGGATCCTCCCAAGCCCGTAGTTGCATATGTAGGGTCTCTCGCTATGCCTGTCAATGTGGTGAACCAACCGAGCCCGAATCAGCTAGTATACAAACCCACACCTAGGGAACCGCACACACCACAGATCACCACCACCGCCGAGCCAATGTATCCCGCAGCACCGGTCCGGTAAGGACCCTGGTCGGGGCAGAGAAGGCCTCAGCGTGCTGCACAACAGTACACTCCGTTTGTCGAGTCCCTGAGTGCCATCCTCCCTAAGGTGGTGTCACTCCTGATACTCCTGGAGGTCCGCCCCCCGTCAAACCCTCTACTGGTGTGGTACAACACAAGCCTCCACTGCAATTTCCACCACTGCATGGGTCATTCGACGGATAATTGCATGGCCCTACGGAGTGTCATTCAGGATTTGATTGACCTCAAGGTCATCATCATAGACACTCAGGAGGCACACACTACACCCACACCACCACCTCCACGTGCACAAGCCCCACCAGCCTACCCTAATATTGTCAACCAACCCATGCCTGCACACAACAACTTAGCAAACGTTGGGACCTCAGGAATCCATTTCATCTTCGCTTTTGGTCCTACAACATCCGTGGTAGACCCCTCCTGTTAGAAATATTTGTGTTGATTATTCAAGGAAATTAATTGCTATAAAAAATTACTTAGAAAAAGGATTAAATGTTTAAAGACAAAAATCATATATACCTTAATATTCATAGCTCAGAACAAAAACGGCATACCGTGTGAAAAACGGTATACCGATTCAATGAAAAATGGCATACCGTGTGAAAAACGGTATACCGATTCAGGAAAAACGACACATAAGCCAGAAGCAACGGTACATACTCAACCTTTCGTTTTTGTAAAAGTGAGAAAAGCAAACCGACATACTGCTGGAAAAACGACATACCGTTTCAGCAAAAAGCGGAACAAAGCATCAGAAGACCGAAGAATTGTGGAATACAAGCAAACTAAAGAAATGACATACCGCTGAAACAACGGCATACCATTTCAGGGAAAAACGGTATACCGAAATAAAAACGGCATACCGAATTAATCGTGAATTGCAGACTGAAGGAAAAACGACACATCAAAGTGAAAACCGACATACCGATCTGCTAGCCATTTACGACTGTTAGCATAGTCGTTAGACACATTTGATGAAGGTTTGGTGGCTATAAATACTACTCATTTATGCCCCATTAAGAGACATTGAATACTTGTAATTCTTGAGATCCTTTAGTCAATTTCAATATCCTCACAAGCGAGTTGTAAGCAAGAGTTGTAAATTGAGCTTTGTGAGAAAAGATACTTGTTGTAAAGCATTCAAAGGAAAGGCTCTAGCTTCTCGGGGTGTTGAGAAGTGGAAGGAGCAAACATTGTGTTGGTGGGCTACCAACAAGTAAGTCATTCTTTCTTTTAAGAATAAGGGAAAAATCTCAAGAGGGTCTTGAGGAGTGGACTAGGCTGGGTTGCCGAACCACTATAAATTATTTGTGTCATCAATTGCTCTCATCACCTTCTA
>JAMKQA010070064.1:0-17812 GCA_024699735.1 Posidonia australis | reverse complement strand
TAATAAACACAACTCTGCATATAATCACATGAGTTATAACTTATAAAATAATAAACAAAATTTTACACATGAATTATTAATAACATAACATAATATAACATTTTTATAACATAACATAACATAAGTTAATAACTAATATTAATAACATATAATAACATGAATTATAGAATACCTTAATAACATAGCTTAATAACTCATAACTATTATTAGTTATTAACATCAAGATTTAAAATAATAAAGAAATAACATTACAAAAGAACTCTAATAAAATATTAAATTATTACTGATTTTATAAAATTGAAATAAACAAAAGAAATAACATTACAAAAGATTTAAAATATCAAGTTATTACTGATTTTAAAAAATTGAAATAAACAATATTTTTTAAACTTGAAGAGTAACTACTGAAAAATTACAAAAGAAAATTTAAAATAACAAACACAACTCTGTATATAATCACATGAGTTATAACTTATAAAATAACGAATAAAATTTTACACATAAATTATTAATAACATAACATAACATTTTTATAACATAACATAACATAAGTTAATAACTATTATTAATAACATATAATAACATGAATTATATAATAACTTAGTAACTCATAACTTAATAACTCATAACTATTATTAGTTATTAACATCAAGATTTAAAATAATAAAAGAAATATGATTACAAAAAAACTCTGATAAAACATCAAGTTATTACTGATTTTATAAAATTGAAATAAACAAAAGAAATAACATTACAAAAGATTTAAAATATCAAGTTATTATTGATTTTATAAAATTGAAATAAACATTATTTTTTTAACTTAAGGAGTAACTATTAAAAAATTACCAAAAAAAATTTAAAATAACAAACACAACTTTACATATAATCACATGAGTTATAACTTATAAAATAACAAACAAAATTTTACATATAAATTATTGACAACATAACATAATATTTTTATAACATAATATAATTTAATAACATATCATAACATAAATTAATAACTATTATCATAACATAACTATTATTAATATCATAACATAACTAAATAATACTTTTATAACATAAGTTAATAACTATTATCATAACATAATATTTTTATAACATATGTTATTAACTTAGAGTTGGGGACGGGAAACCTGGAGACGACTGACGACTCGCGCTGGCGACTAGCGGACGACGACGGGCACGAAGGGCTCGGAACGACGAAGGTCTGGGACTGGCGACTCCCCGACGACAAGGGCTAGGGTTGGCGACTCGCCGACGACGAAGGGTTGGGACTGGCGACTCGGGGACGACGAAGAGTTGGGGCTCGAGACTCACAAGTGGCGATCAAAGGAGCAGGGTCTGGACGACGAAGCTCAAGAAGGGACTGGACCCGCAGATCGACGGACGGCGTAGGAGAAGCTCGACGGCCAATGGGCGGACGGTGCTGGATGATGAAGGCGGGTTGCGGAGCAGAGGCTGGAGTCTTGGAGATCGGTGGGTCGACTGGAACTTTTGCTGCTGATTTTAAAGACCGAGTAAGAGGTGAAGCAGATCACGGGTGTCAGGATGGAGTAGATCACGGATGCAGTGGCTGAAGGAGAGGCCAGAGGATCACACGTGTCGTCTTTATCGACTTACAGGGAAAGCGTGTCGTCCGTGTCGGAGTGATTATGTGTAGAAAACACCTGATATCCACCGACACAACGATACGTGTCGACATCTCCACGGAAATCAGGTACTTCGCGACATACCTAAACATATCGTTTCTGTAGTTCCGTCTTCCGATACGTGTCGGCGAAATTTCACCGACACACACCGACATTTGTTTCCATGATTTAGAACCATCATTTCAGTATGTTCAGTAAGGTTTTGTTTCCTACAGTAGTTAATATGTTTATGGGTTTTATCTTTGTCTATTCTTATTGTCTTGGCTTTATAAGCATTTACTATTTTGATTGGCCTCTTTCGTCATCTCATGTTCAAAACTACAAAATTTCGAATTGTGCTTCCTTTATTTTGTTGGATAAAACTTTTATTAGGTTTCATTTTCCATTCATTTTTATTGATTTTCTGGAGATTAAGCTACATGTTTGGATATGCTAAAGTAACCACCTCGTCATAGTTTAATGTAGAACTTCAGATTTCTAGCTTACATCCACATTTGATCTACAGTTATCAAAATGAGTTTTTGTTGGTTTTGTTACGTAACTAACGGCTTTCTCTACAATTTGAGCTTTTGTTTTCCTTTGTTCGCATTCTCAATCAATGTTTTAGCATCGATCGAATACAACATCATGCATAAAGATTTTTGCTGCGAACTTAACTTTTCTCCATATTTGATCACTATCTTCAATGATGTACATTTCTTAGTTTTGTTCGATGCAGGTTTCATTACATTTTCATTGGTTTTATCTACAAATCTAGAGGTTTTCATTCAATTATGCCATCATTTGTTAGTTGTTAACTTGAAGTTTTTGGATGCTACTAGGTCTTTTCTTTTGCTACAATCTATATTTCAAATATCCAGAGGTTCCTACCCAGCAGATGCAGAGCATGGCCTTAGCACTCGAGACACCATCAACACCTTCCTCTCATCTTTTTCCCTTGTGACAACTATCAACTCCCTAATCCGGTCTACCGATTGTAGAACACGCACTGTGGACAACTTTTGACAACATTGTGGAGGAGAATAGCGCAAGTAGCGCTAGCTACTAACAAATGATTATGTAATTGAATGAAAACCTCCAAATTTGTAGATAAAACCTATAAGAATGTAATGAAATATGCACTGAATAAAACTAAGAAATGTAGATCACCAAAAACAATGTCCAGACGTGGAGGAAAATTAAATTCGCAGCAAAAAATCTCTATGCATGATGCTATATTTGACCTATGCTAAAACATTGACCGAGACTACAAATAAAGCAAAACAAAAGTTCAAATTGTAGAGAAAAATATTATCTATACAACAAAACCAACAAAAACTCATTCCAATAATTGTATCAATAGCAGATTAAATGTGAATGCTAGCTAGAAATCTGAATTTATGCATTAAACTATGATGAGATGGTCAATTTAGCATAACGAAACATGTAGCTTAACAACTAGAAAACCAAATAAAAATGAATGAAAAATGAAACCTAACAAAAGTCATATCCAACAAAGCAAAGGAAACACAATTCAGAGTTTTGTAATTTCAAATATGAAATGACAAAAGAGACTAATCAAAACAATAAATGCTTATAAAGACAAGGCAAAAAGAATAAATAACAACGAACCTATCAACATATTAACCACCGCATGAAACAAAACCCAATTGAACATACTAAAATGATAGTTCTAAATGAGCACAAACACACGAAAAGGGGGTAATATCAACATGATCAAGGTTCTAAATGTTGAAAAATAGGAAATGTGTTGGAAATCGGTGGAAATATTGGTAGAAACAAAGTAAATTTACAAAAGTCCATAAAAATAGTTAAAAAAACTTCAAATTTTGCTTTGAAACTCTAAGATAAGCTAGAGTAAACAATAATCTACATGTAAGACTACTTAGATCATCTTTCTAAACATGTATCATATTGAAATACACTATAAATACACTATATGAACTTAATATAAATACTTTGAAGCATAAATAATATTTTAAAATACTTGATAAATGTTTGAAAACAAAAATGCTAATAAAATTATCCCATACATACTTAAGACCAGAAAGAATACCTTGGTTTATCAAAATCTTCTTGTTGTTCAGTTACGTTGTGGTTACGAAGAATTTACTATCGAATTTGGAACTCTCTCCACAATACGTAGTTGTTCTAATATATATAGTTATAATATGTTTGATATTTCATAACATAATGATGATAATCTAACATTGGCAATCGAATCGAGAACCTCATTGGTGACTACTGTATAATAAATACTTGTTAAGGTTGATGAGGAATGTAATTTTAACTTAGAAGACATTGATAAGGTTGTTGCTTCTGTTTGTAGTAGTGCATAGTTGATGAAATTTATGTCCCATTCACTTTATTATCTTGGTACATAAAAAGATGAAGTCCTCGTCCATCCACCTTTAGAAATATAATCTGACTACCTATAATAACGATCTCCAAAAGAATTATAATCATAAGAGTTTGTAAGATCCTGAATATTCAGATAATACTATTAAACTTTCCCTAATATAACTACTCCAAGAATCTAATTCTTTTGTTACATCTTCATGAGAAGGATCAGAATTTGATGGTTGTCAGATTCCATGATGCTCATCTTACATGACATGTATGAATTCATCTTCTCTTGTGAAAAGACTAAGTGGTCTTTGACTTTCTCCTTATAGATCTTCAATTCTCGGTTGAGTTGCATATCCACTATTGCCGCCTTCATCGTCGTCTAACGGTTGTGAGTAATCATCTGTATCATTCTCACCATCTAAACATGGAGTTCTACTACAAAAATGCTCTGATAAACTGATGCATTCTTCAACATCGATGTCCATTTCAATAACAATTTTTAAGTTTGGTCTACCTTATTCTTTATCTATTACTGATTATCCATTTTCTTGCAACCATTCATGTATAAAATTCTCAACTTTATCCTTATTATATATACATGCTAAATCAATTGAATCGAAGTAGTCCTTATGTTCTACTTGATATATTTCATTCTTAACCTCATGTTATCGTACACAAACACAAGATCATTTAATCTTTGAGTTTTCAATCTATTTCTTCTTTTTTTATAAATAAGATTAAATGTGCTCTAATTTCTTTTACATCCTGAAGTTGAGGCAGTTTGAGATAAAATCTTTATTGTAATTTTTCTCAAATTTGGAGTATCTGTTCCATTCAGCATCCACCATTGACATGAAACATGGCATTAGATTATTAGTTTATTACCCATATTATGATATAACGTTATGAAATAAAATAAATAATTTTCAAATCCTTACTTAAAGTTATCGAAGTACGACCACAAATCGCTTGAGGAACTCCAAATCTAAACATTTGGTTCTTAAAATATTTAATTTTATTCAAGATTTGTATTTGAATGTCCACATTTGATTTCAATTTCTTTATCACCATTCTCGTAGAAGATAATAAATCAGTACGATTCCAGAGTTCATGATTGTATTGGAACTGCAAGTTCAGATAATATGCTACATTGATAAAAAAAAATCATTAAACAACCAATTATAATGTAAATATAATTATGACAAATATGAATCTATTTATCAAACTATTTACCAACTTCATGCAAATGGTGAAAAATCATATTGGACCATCTTTCTTCGATAATGTTCGAGTGTCCCTTTGAACTTCTATATGTCGTATCTTTTACAACATCTTTCGTCAATTTCATTACCTCATACAAGAAATCCATTATAGATTTCTTATCATCATCCACCAACCAAAAGACATTTGAACTCAACTTCATTATGCCCACTACCTTTCAAACGTCCTCCTAAAAAGACTAGCTATTAATTAAAGAGTTTATTCTCCTATCAATTAAAATATCACTCATGATATTTATACTAATTAAATATGTACTTTAATCCGTTTCTTTTATCAATTGTTGATTGAAAAGTAATATAATTTATTACAAATTGAGTAACTCTAGATCAAATTAAATCACCATTATAACACTCAAGTGACCTCATAAAGGATAATAGGTAGGAGCATGGTTTTAAATTTTGATTTATGTCAGCAAAATATCGCTGACACATTTCGGTGCATGAAATAAGGAAAATGATATTTAAGGATATGTTGCGACGTACCTTGTTTCGATTGAGATTTCAATGGGTGTCGACAATATCGATGCTTGTCGGTGGAAGTTCAGTATTTTTTTACACTAAACAACACATCGACCAATATGCCTTTCCCACAATCCGACACAGACAATACGCCTTTAAAATCAATAGGTTTCCTTTCCTTCGTCAATCACGTCTTTTCCCCTCTCCTTTCCGCTTCTCATCAAGTACCTTCGCCTACATCCTATAGTCCAACCAGTCATCGTGCCGTCATGCCGTCCAACACCTTCTCCTCAAGCTTCTCCTGCATCGTCCACCCTCGTCGTTGATCTACCCTTGCGTCTAGCCATCTCCACCAGCCTATCATACTCTACTCCAACCTCCAAGCCTCAGGTTCGTTGGTTTGCTCTAGCCCTTATGCCATTGCTATTTCTCTTTTTTTTTAAGTCTACAGTGTGGCTCATCCAAGTGTGGTCTCGAACATTCCTTCCCATTCTCTTTTTGTTTTTCTTTTGTAAATGCCACCCATTCTTTTTTGTTTTTCTTTTAAAGACTGTCTAAGTGTCGCTTATGTATGGATTCAGTCTGGAGCCTTACCTTTCTCTCTTCTTCTTTTTTAAAGCCACCCATTCTTCTTCTTTTTCCTTTAAAGTCCGTCCAAGTGTGGCTTATGTTTGTGGATTCAAGAACCATTCCTTTCTCCTTTTTTAAAAAGCCTCTGTCATCTAGTTAATCTTTCCTTTTATTTTTAAGGAATTTTCATGTTTATTTCGTAATTAATTAAAAAATAAAGATTTAACTTAATAATATTTCAATTCATCACATAGATGATAGATCTAACATAATAATTCTATAAAATCAGTAATTTTTTATAACTTTTTAAAAAATAAGAATATTTCATAATTAATTAAAAATCAAGAAAAATTTAAAAAAATAAGGAATGATTGTAAGAATAAGGATCAATTATACTCGATCTATTTCTATTTGTTAGATCTTAGGTTTTTACATGTAATTTCATGTTTTTTTGGGTGATTTGCAATTTAGAAGACTTTTACAATTTCATTTGTTGATTTAATTTTATTATTTTTAAGTAATACTCATCCCATACTTAATATTACCACTTTAATATTGTTGTACCACTTCCATATTATGTCATAACCACAATATTGTATTGTTTAAAACAACTCTCATTTAAACCTTGTTTTTTTTAAGTTCACATGTAATCATAGAGATAAAGTATAAGCCTAAATCTTAGTTAGATCTAACATAATATTACATAGATCTAAAGTTTTTTTAAGTTTATTTTATTATTTTGAATATTGATGAATAACTTGAATATTATTATTTAAATTAGTAATTTTTTATAATTTTTGAAAAAATCAGAATATTTCATAATTAATTAAAAATTAAGAAAAATTGAAAAAAAAAATTAAGAATGACGATAAAAACCACTAAAACATGTAGAAAATCAAAAAATATTTGAATACGTTATATCATTAAATTAATGGCAACTATCATTTGTTTTCGTCCTTTATAATGTCAAATTCTTCGTGATCTGAAAGTAGTGAAAGTAACAGTGATGTTGGCAATCAGATTGATTATATGGATATCCTATTTATAATGATAGACAAAAAACAAAATACAAATGTTGTAACAAGCAAATGAAGAGTGGAGAAATAACAAGATTAAAACAACATTTTACTGGTAGATACAGTAATGTAGCTAAGTGTAAATTATGTCTATCTGTAGTCTCTACTCAAATGAAAGAACTATTAAAAAATAATAAAGCAAAGCAAAGTGACAAGAAGAAAAAAGAAGAAAAGTCCAACAAAATTCTTTTCACGAAGATATTACTAGTGCTATTCTCATATCAGATTCAAATGATGACACGACTTATCCTATAGACTATGACACTTTAGAAGCCAGACAAATGTATAAAAGAGCAGTAATAGAGTCTAAAAAAGAAGAATAACATAGAAAGCAAATTGAAAGATCTCATAGGACAGGTAGTACCTAAACTTACAAGGAAAATAAAAGTGACAGTGGCAATAGTATGACATAAAAGAATAAAAGTAAAGACATTGTTGGAATGTTCAGAACATATAGTCAAAGATACGACAACCTAAATACAGCTGCAGTTAAAAAAGAAGCCTCAAGGTAGAAGACGATTAAAGACATATTTGGAAATACCAAGGAAAAAGTTAGTCAAGCTGTAACAACATATATGTTCTTTAATGTTATCCCTGCAAAGACAGCAAAGGGACATTATCTACAATATATGCTTGATGTTGCAACAAAAGAAGGTACGAGAATAAAGACACCAACTAAATATGAGATCATAAACAAGTACCTTAAAGTAAAGATGGAAAAATTAGAAACCTATATTAATGGCTTGAAACTATAATAACCAACATATAGAATGACTGTCATGTGTGATGGTTGAACAAGTACCACAAGGAAATAGATTATCAACTTCATAATATATTATGATGGTCATATAATTTTCTTGAAGTCTATTGATGTTTCTAATGTTACCAAGGATTACAAGTACATATACAAGTAAATGAAAAAGATCACTCAACAAATGGGAGTAACAAACGTTGTACAAATTGTGACTAATAATTAAAAGAACCTCAAAAAAACTGACTCCAGGATTATGAGAAAGTATAACATATATTGGACACCATGTGCAACTCATTATATTAATCTAATACTTAAGGACTTTGGGTAGACGAAGTTAGTGGAAAAGATAATGAGAGATACAAATGTTGAAACAAATTTCATTTACAACCACTCATTTTTACTAACTTTAATAAGATGAACCGAGTGTTGTAATGGTGATTTGATTCGTCTAGGAGTCACCACATTTACAATAAATTATATTACTCTCTAAAATATGATTGATCGAAGAAATAGACTAAAGTATATGTTCAATTCACCACAATGGTACAAATACTATGAGAGTGAAAGTCCAATTGGTAGGATAGTAAATTTAATTATAAATAATATATATTTTTGAGAGAATGGTCGAAAAATTATACATACTATGGCACCAGTTTCAAAGATCATTCTATTAATGGATGGTTATAAGAAGCTTATCATGGATTTCTTATACGAGACAATGAGTTTAATGAAAGATACTATGACTGATGCAGCATACAAATCATCTAAGACATATCTCAAAATTATAGATAGCAGATAGTCTAACATGTTTCTTAAGCATTTTAACATATACATTCATGTTTTTTATCATTATATTTCATTTATTACATAATTATTTGCTAAATGAGTTTTTTTGTCAATGTAGCATAATGTAGTATATTATTTGAATCCACAGTTCCAGTGCAATCATCAACTTGATAATCGTATTGGTTTATTAGCATCGGTTAAAGATGTTATCAAAAAAATTAAAACCTAATATCAATGTCCAAGTGCAAACTCTCAATGAAATAAAGTACTTTCGAGATGAACTTATGTCATTTAGAGAACCTCGTACGATACATTCTCGTGACACAATAACTTCAAATAATGTTTTTAATATCATTTCTTTTATTTCATAATATTACTCTATAATATAATTAATAACTAAATATCATATTTCATGTCAATGGTGGATGCTAAATGAAACAAATACTCCAAATCTAAGGAATATTGCTATAAAGAATTTATCTCAAACAACAGTAGTATCTGGTTATGAACAAAATTGAAGTACATTCAACCCTATTCATACAAAGAAAAGAAGTAGATTAAACACTGCAAGGTTGCATGACTTGGTACTTATGCACTATAACATGAGACTGAGAATAAAATATATTAAAGAAGAGGAAGAAAAAGACTATATGTAGATCCAATAGATCTTGCATATATTTATAATAAGGACGAAGAAGATCTCATTCTTCAGTGATTACAAGAAAATGAAGAACTAATTTTAAATAAAGAACAAAGTAGACCATCTTCTAAAATTACTAGTGAAATGAACATTGATGTAGAGAAATATATGAGCTCATCAAAACACTCTCATGAACATACTCCTAGTTTAAAGGATGACAATAACGCATATAATGATAATGACACACAACCATCAGACGATAATGATGGTGGTTTTTGAGATGTAACCCCACCTACAATAAAAGAACTACAAAGAGAGACACACACACAAAAGCCATTTAGTCCATTTACAGGGAAAAATACCTTCACACATTCTACACAAGATGAGAATCATGAAATCCGATCATAAATTCCTTATCGACGAAAGAAACATCGTAATCAACAACTAGACGAATCTTCTTGAAACAGTCATACAAAAAGATCTTTGTTAGACTCACTTGACTGTTTAAGTATTCATGATCCAAGAGATCCTCATGATTATAATTCTTATGAAGGTAGTTCTATTGGACAAACAGACTATAGCACTCAAAACGATTGGACAAAAACTACATCTTCTTATGTTCTAAGCGAACAAACTGAATGAGATATGAGCTCATTATTTCATTATGCACGTCCTCCAACACAATATGAAGAGCAACCACCTAAATGTCCTCCAAGTCAATCTTATATCCCTCAATAATATCAAGAAATTCCTAAACCAGTATATATAATTCTACAATATCAACCAATGAAATTCATAATACAACTACCAATGTCACAATACCACTACTTCATCAATGAATATTAGACATATTATAATTATATGTCTTGGAATAACTACGTGTTGTGGAGAGTCCTAAATTCGACAATAAATTCATCAAGAAAGCAACATGATTGATGTACAGAAAGAATATTTTGATCAATCAAGGCATTTTTCATGGTATTAAGCATATATAAGGTAATTTTTTTTAGTACTTTTGTTTTTAAACATTTATTAAGTATTTTTATGCATTATTTATACTGATCAATACAGTGGACATGATTTTTTTTAAAGCCATGATTTCTTAGACATGATAAGATACTTGGACATGATTTTTTCACCGACTTTTTTAAATTACTACCATTATCGATGACAATCTAAATCACATTTGACGATCCTACTTACTCAACGACTTCTATTATTTGCTTATAAAGGTATCTATGATTTCTTATAACATCAGAAGCATCAATAAACTTTAAAAAATTTATACGACCATCACAGTAGACCTTAAAGTTGATAGTTTATTTTTTGGTGGTACTTATCCAACCATCACACATAATAGTGATCCCATAAATTAACCATTATCGTTTCAAACTATCAATATAGCTTTCTAATTCTTCTTTTCCTGATTTAAGATACTTATTCATTATATGAGAATTAATTAGTGCTTTTAATCTTATACCTTCTTAAACCGTTACATCAAGCATATATTGTAAATACAATCCCTTTGTAGTATTTGTCAAAATAACGTTGAAAAACACGTATTTGACTACAATTTGACCAACTTTCTCTTTGACATTTCCAAACATATCTTTGATAATCTTCTACTTCAACTTTTCATTTCTACATGTTGTTGAATTTAGATTATCGTATTTTTGACTGTATGTTCTAAACATTCCTGCAATACCTTTACCCCTATCTTTTTGTACACTACCACTGTCATTTCCACTTCTCCTTCCCTGACACTTCTAGAACAATGAAATTTCTAAATTTATTTTCTATGTCATTCTTTATTTCTAGACTCCATTATAGTTCTTTTATACATGTTTCTCTCATCTTGAGTTTGACAATCTAGATGATACACCGTATGACATTCTCCTTCATCAAACAGAATTTTCTTAAATCTTTCGTCTCTTTTCGCATTATCACTATTCTTAAATTGTGTTCTTTAATAATTCTCTCATCTGATCACGAGCAATAGTTGTACATAACTTACACCTGTTGATATTGTTGTATTTACAAACAAAGTGTTACTTCAATCATATAATAACCTAACTCATCATTCTCTTTCCACAGTACTTACATTCTGTTTTCTATTTATCGTTGTTGACAACATACTCGTGCAACCATCCATCCTAGATCAGATCTAACAATTCTCTCCATAACGTCATTTCCATTACTTTGAAATCGATCAGAATTCAAAATTATGAAGATTGAAAATAAAAGGTTAAATAACTTTAATTATATGAAAAAAGATACTCATGCATTTTAAATATGTTTCCTTTTTTTAAAAATTTCTATGATTTTTACAATTTTTTGAGATATTTTATTTAATAATTTGTACATTTAATATTATTTCTGATTTTCTGTAAAATTTCAAAATATTTTCATTTTTTCAACTTCTTATTATTTTTCTCATTACTTAACTTATTTACAAAATATCTGAATTCTTTTCAATGTTTTCAATATTTTCTGAATTTCTAATTTGTAAAATATTTGATTTTTTGATTTTTTATTTACTGATTTTACCTTTATTAGGTTAGATCTATGTAAAATTAAGTTATTGATGTACTATTTTCTTTTACCTTTATTTGATTAAAATATGATTTCCTTTTTTTTTTTTACCTTTATTTATTGATTTGCTGATTTTCAAGTTACTAACATTAAAATAAAAAAAATGAAAAAAAAATATTATATACAAAAACCTAAGATCTATATATTTTTATGGTACATCTAAGTGAAAACTAAAGTAAAATCCAAAAAAAAAGCTCCCTATTTGCTGTAAAATCAAGTAAATGAAAATCCTTGAAAAATCGTGAAAAACCCTTGAAGAAGAGTAAAGATCTATTTACCCATGAAGAATCCTTGAAAAGAGGCAAGAGAGATGAAATAGCAAAAGCGTAGCTGGTCGTACAGGAGAGAGCTCGAACCTATGAAAAACCCTTGAAGAAAGGTAGAGAGTAGCTAACCAATTGGTGGAAAATCTTGAAGAAGAGTAATAGAATGAGAAATGGAGAGAACAGAGACTTAGAAGTGAGAAGTATACTGTGTCGGCAACAATGGTTAAGTGTGTTAGTCAACATGCATTTTTGTAGTAGAAAAAATCCTACGTTTCCGTCAACATTGGTCCGACACGGAACTGACTCGACACCAAAATCCAGTAAACTCACATTTACATGCTAATGTCATATCCCCATTATGCAAATACAATACATGTTGACAAAATTTTACCGACATGTATCGATGTTAGTAACTATAAACATGATTATACATTAAGAAGCTTTGGCAACCAATATGTAAGTGTTTAACATAGGAAATTCATATCTGAACCTATTTGCGCAACAAAACAGAACATGACAATGTCATTCAGATTTCTACAATAAATATGCTCAAACTACCCGATGTTGCAAAGGAAATCAAAATCTGACCTTAGTGATTATGTTTTGTTCCTTTTCCTGTGTACCTGGATTGCAACGACATGACTCCGATGACACTCCCACTTCGAATGTTACCCTGATGCTTGCTCCTTGATGTAGGTGTTGATGGATTATAGGTGGTGGTCGGTCCATGGTGTGTTGCTACTGCTTGGAATTGTTTGTAATGGTGGAGGTCGATGGTGTTGAGGAGGTGGTGATCGAGTTACGGCTACTGTAGAGTTGCTATTTTGGTCTGTATATGGCTTTGAGTGGTGGTTTCCATGGGAGGTAGTGGAAGTCTTGGTGGTGAAGGAGAGAAGACTACAGTGATAGTGGTGGTGCTATGTTGGTTGACACTGGCTAGCTTGTGGTCGTTAAAGTTGTTTGTTGGTGTGAAAAGAAGGACGATAATGGGTTGCTGGTGAAGGTGGCTATTGGGGAAGAAGGCGCTTGGTTTCAAGAGGGAGAGGCCAACTAGGGTTTATGTTGGTAGAATTGGTTTATATTTAAAGAGATTTCAAGTAAACATAAGCCCTTGGATGAGATAGGTTTGAAAGTAAGGAAGAGGATGTGGTTTGTTAAGTCATGATGTTTGAAATTAACGAATAGGATGTGATTTGATCTGATGTTATTAAATCAAAACAACTATTAACTTATTCTGTAAATACATTGAATTCTGAGAAAATGTGCGTACAAAACACTCATTAAGTGCATATGTTTTGCAAGGCTCACCAAACACGACTCGGTTCATTTTAGTCATGCAATAGCATTCTGGAAAAAAAAAAGTGTACCTTGCAGGTGGAAATGGTTTTGTTGATTTCTGAATTGATTTGAGTGGATTTTGAAGGACATGAAGTCAAGTGAACAGTTAGTTTTGGGAAAATGGTTTTTTTGAGGGAGAAAAAGGCTAAGTGTCGATTTGAGTAAATGATTGGTGGGGAAACTAGGTTTTATGGGTAAGTGAAGTTGAATAAGTTGGAGTGAAGCACTCTCAGAATTTTACGAGCAGGAACGGAGTTCATGATCTCGGTTGGTAAAAATCGAAGTATTTACAGCTAGAAAAAAACCGAAGAATCTTCCATGGGTGCTACGATGACCCAAGTAAAGAAGTGGAGTTGATTTGCCACAGTTTGATTAGTTGGTCTTCATCTTACGTTTATGCAGTTGACAATAATGCTATGATTGCGACATGGTTGTACTATTTGCTAATTCAGATGGAGGATGCTATGACACTGTGCTCTTATTTGCTGTATTTGCTTTTACTTCCTGTTTTTGTGTAGGAGTTTTTGTTTTCTGAGTGGCTCCTTATCGCCTTGATAAAGAGCTTTATTTTGTTTTGTAACTTGGTTTGTTTCTCTTTGGCGGTTTTTAATAAAAAATTCTCTTGACCACTCAAAAAAAAAATGTAATGTAAGCATTAGAATTCAATAGTGCCTATCAAAACATGCCAGGTCAAGTAACCAAAGACATTTATTAAAGAGAATTTCAAACTTAAGACATTTTGATCTTAAAAGCTGTAAAGGTTGAGCTTCTATTTCTAGCTCCAGGAAAGTGTAGGGTCTTGTATGGGGAAAATAGGTGTCAAAAAGTGTGGTTCAGCCATATCAAAGATGTGGAGTTTTTGCTAAGAGAAACATATGTATGCCTTCTTACTTCATATGAGCCAAAGGCTAGTGGAAATAAGGAAGAAAAAAAGGCCTTTCAACAAATCAAAAGCACTACACGGAGCAAACACAAACACAAATCTTATTTCCAGTATGGCACTTTTCAAATTTTACTTCTGCTTTTCGTCCTGTTCAGCCATAAGCTATTTGACGTATCCAGGTAACATAGTTTGTAAGTACTCTACATGCTGAACCAAGGTTTTTGAATTATTTATGGAGTTCCAATGCCATGTCACACTAGACACAAGCTTTCATGGAACATCCATCAACTATCTTCTTTTACATGGCAACCAAATCAACTGCCTACACCATATTAATGACAATCCACAACCAGAAAACTTGAGATGCATATTAATGGATTCAAATGCCCATATTTAAAGAATTTTACCTCCTTTGAGACCTCCATAAATATATATTCGAACTCCAAAAGTAGCAGCAGCATGGCGACAACGTTGCAAAAGCTCCAATGATGTGTCATGCTCAACACCAGATTTGTTTGTCCTGGAGAAAGTGACAATCCCGTTTCTGTCTAACCATACCCCAGCAGCAGTGTCCAAAACTTCAAAAAGAGAAGTCACATTAACAAAAGTGTTGGCAATCTGGAAAAAGAACAGGAAAAACAAGAAGTACCTGCAATAGCACCTCCTTCTTCAACAGCTCGCCCTCCCCTAAGTGCACCTCCAGTGACATGTAACCGAGCACCCACAAAAACCTAGAAATGTGAATATGAACATGAAGATACTGACATTACCCCAAGCCACGAAATAGGAAATGTACAAGTGAAGGCAGCATAAATTTATCAGGCATGTTATTACACATTCACATAGACATAATTACGTGCTCAATGAGATACATCGGGAAGACAAATAAAATTGCTATTTTAACTGAATTTTAATATTTAGTGTACATTCTAATAGGCATCTATTAGGATCAACTCCTGTACAATGAACCACATACTGCAGCATGTTGATATCTAGGAGAAGGTGATACTCCAGGAGCAAGCGTCCACTCCCACCGACCATTTGTGTGCATCAGCAACCCATATGCATCAGTTAGAGGCTGTAAGATTGCAAGTGATAAGTGTTCAGTATCATAATAGAGAGATTTGTTTAAAAGACAATAGCCAAAAGTTAGTGGAAACACAACAATCATTTTGTGCATTCCAAATTAAACAACAACAAAATTATTTCTGACTACACTACTTAGTTGACATTCCCCTCTAAAGTGGTCATGAAAGAGATTTCATTAAAATCATGGGAACAACAATTCCAAAGCTTAAAAGAAAACAACAAAAACCAACGAGTCAGCAGACAGAAGGCCTTAGCCAACTCCCAATGCCAGTTCCATCCCCATCATGAGCATCCAACAAGATCCAGCAATATGCAATCTCTCTTGGTTGACAATCGTGAAAAAGTATATGATCCAAATTATGGGAGTGCTATACACATTGTTGGCACATTTTGGTAACAACCCAAAATGTCCACATTGAAGGCCAGGCTCGCTTGTTTTCACGTAAATTAGGCTTACATGTAACTGATATCAGAATTCACATGTTTGGTTGTTCAATATAAAACATGTACATCAAGTCGTAAGTAAATTTCTAAATGTCGATTTCGTGTCCGATTTCGACAAACTGAAAAGTTGACATGTGTCAGTGAAATGTCGATATGTTGGTATCTTGCTGGTGGAAACACAGTAAAAAAAAATCCACATTTATTCAGAAAATTTCCATATCAGTGTTGTATCGGTGTTATATTGATAAATTGAAAACAAGACACATGTTAATGAAATTTCGACGACATGTGCTGACATTTGGTACGATGGTTGTAAATGGAGGATGAAGTCACCTTTATTTAAAGAGGTGAAGTTACCTACAGTCCCTTACATAGCTTACCGTATTCTTCATTTTGCATTAGTCATTTACTTGGGAGGTGAGCCATTCTTTGTAAGAAACGTACCTATGCAGTAATTCCAGCAAACCAAACACCTGTAAGATGCCAACTAATGTGATTTACACCCCCAGTTATGTGCTAACAGTGAGCTGACGAAATTGTTGAAGCTTAGATGCCTGATTTATCAAAGTCTATCTTTTAAGAAAAGAAATCTATGATAAATGTTGCTACTCATTTTTCTTCTTTTATTCTCCTCCCACACATCCATAAATCAACACTTCTTGGTGGTGGTGTGCGTATATTTGTTCTTTTCTATTAATGTACACATTGCACGACAATGTTCTATTACTAATGTTGTACTTCTTTTTTGTTTCCTGCTCTACTTTTTTTTATTCAAGTAAACGACAATTTAGTAAATTACACAACAATTACTTCTCAATGGATTTTCGACCGCATGTCCGCTAACTTACAAACTGTTGACTAGTGATTCATCTACTAGTATTTTCTTTCAAAGTATACATAGTGTATAGAAGTCAAAACAGATATACAGCAAGGATAATGAGTCTTGCTCATTGAGCCTGCATTTTTTTATAAAATAAAAATTGGCTAAGCATGTAATGATTTAGTAAAAAAAAGAAACAGGCTCGTCAATATTCAAATGTGATACTTAACTGATCTAGGTCTATTCTTTCCTGAGGAAAAACATATAACATAATAACAAAAACCATTTTCTGTGTTTGAATAGTAATGCTATTGTGATATTAGAAATTGTTCAATTACTTATATAAATAGCATCTGTAGACATCTCGATTTTGAAGTCACTTGACAGCAGATTCCTCTGGTTGATGCTCTAATCGCGACCACCAAAATCCTAATCCACATAGGTCCCAATCAGACCCACACTAGCCCACCTGACCAAGTAAAACACTACCCCATTAAAATCCACTGAAAAAAACAAATAAAACACTTAATCTAACTTAAAATCCACTGAAAAATAAATAAAACCCTATTCCACTTAAAACCGACTTAAATCAACTTAAAATCTAATAAAACACTAATTAATCAAATTTTTAAACCCTAATCAAGTGAAAAGAAATTAACATCCATTAAATAAGACAAGAATCCTAATTTAAGCTTAATTCAAATTAAATCACTTAAAAATCCAAATAAATAAGTAAAAACCCTAATTAAAGTAAAAATCCATTGAAAACCTTAATTAATAAAAATTCAAAACCTTAATTAATCCAAAA
>JAMKQA010070063.1:0-11336 GCA_024699735.1 Posidonia australis | reverse complement strand
ACAAAAAGGCAGAAAGCAAACAAGATGCAAAGATGCATGCGTGATCCGTGCCTAATGGATAATGCAAGATGAATGTGGGCCAGAGAAAGGGTAAGGATTCTGGTTACGCATGGGGAAGGGGTTAGGCACCCCCATGCGCATGAGAAAACTCGGTCTTTCTAGGTTCCCTACTGTCAATGGTCTAATGAATGTATGCTTGCTTATTCTATATGCTCATGCATGAAAATGATCGAAAACATGCCAAATCAAGGAGAAGTGAAACCAGAGGAAAAAGTAAATCCGAAGGTCAAATGTAGGCATTGTTAATGCCGCTTTACTGTACACCCTTGGGCGATGAGGAAAATCGTGAAAATTGTGAAATCCCCAGAAAGCGTCTCGCAAAATAGCGAAAATTGGGATAAATCCGAGAAAATCAAAAAGGGGAAAAATAATCCTTGTTTCGGGACCATGTTGGCTTTTGTAAGCCTTTTACTGTATGCCCTCGGGCGATGGAAAACCAAAGCAAATGAAAACTGTAGAAAACCGAGGAAAACCCAGAAAACGAGGAGAAAACAAAGCTTGGAACAAAGCTAGAATGCGTGCACCAAGCAAAGAAGGAAAGACGGGGAAAACCGTGCAAAAAGATGTGAAAAGTATGCAAAATGCAAGTGTGTGTGCAAATCTGAAAACTCCAGGGGGTTTTGTGTAAAAATCCCAAATCTAGGGAAAACTGACATTCAAAAGCCCAAATCAGCGAAAATACATAGGAAAACACATTCCATGCATGTATGAAGAAATTTGGGGTCAAATGTGCTTTCCTAGTGCAAATGAAGTTCTCTAGGGGTTAAAATGCAATTTACCCACTAATGCATGCATGCACATCAATTCAGTATAAAATCAGGGTAAAAATGCAATAAAATGTCTCAGAAATGATTCAGGAAGTTTCAGGGGCAAAATGGTCATTTTACCCCTAAAAACAGGCAATCAGAGTAAAATTAATGAAGTTCAGGGGCTAAACTGCAAATAACCTAGCAAACAAAGCATCCAGAAGAAATTCAGTAAAAATAGAGGGTTAAAATGCAATTAAACCATGAAAACAAGCTTCTGGAATGTTTTAAAACAAAGTCAGGGAGATTTATGCAATTTTCACAGCAAAATAAGCCTTCTGGAAGTTTTCTGTAAAAGACAGGGGTCTAAATGCAATTTTTCCAATGAAAACATGCTTCTGGAAAAGTTCCAGAGAAGTATGAGGGCTAACATGCAATTAAGCCAGCAAAATAAAGCTTTCAGAAACATTTTAGAAATATGAGGGCTTATATGCAATTTTCACTGTAAAAATGAACTATCAGAAACATTTTGAGATAGCTCAGGGTCTTTCATGCAATTCTCACAGAAAAATGAACTTGCAGGAAGTTTTTAAGAAAGTGAAACGTCCTTTTGGCAAAATTCTGAAAGAAAATATGTTTCAAAGACTCAAGGGGCTTTTATTAAAGTTTTAAACTCAGAAAACATTATTTTAAATGTTCAGGGTAAAACAAGTAATATTTTCAGTTAAAACTTTATTCGAAACATTTTATAAAAATGATTGCAGGACCTATATGCAATAAAAGGACCAAAAAGTAATTCCAGAAGGACCTATTTGCATGAAAAACATAAACTCCAGATTTTATTTAAAATAAAGTTTTAAAATGTTTTTCAAAGAGAAAAAGAAACGACGGTCGTCGGCGACGGAGCTCGTCGCCGTCGACTGCCGGGGAAGGGCAAACAAAGCTTTCCCGTGGTCCGATCTTAGATCTGACCCCACGGGAAGCAAGAGGGAGAAGCAAGGAACACATCCAACGGAGTGGATAGATGATTCAGCGGTTGGAACGATCTCCCCACCTTCCTCGTTGTCGAGGTGCTCCGACGACGGTGTCGGGGAAGAAGGAGCTCTCCGGAGGCTAAGGAGCGGTGTCCCAAGGCTCTTGGTGGCTACGGGATGCTGCGGGGACCCTTCCGGAGCGGCGCGAAGGTTGGTGGAGCAAGGTGGTGGCCTGACCGTCGCCGCCACGGCTTCCTCCAGCGAGCGGCGGTGCTGGGACGATCGGGGCTCGCAGCGTGGATCTAGAGATTCGGGAGTGCTTGCGGGGCATGAAGGATGGTGTCTAGACCAACGGAGGGGCGCGGGAGGCTGGAGGCTGCTCTGGATGCTCTGGATCCCGTCGTCTTCTCTGGCGATGGTGGGATCAGAGTGCAATTTCGGCGGGCGTCACGCAGGCTGCTGGGAGCGGTGGAACGGCAACAGCAGGGCACGGCGAGCTCCGGGAAGACTAGAGGAGGAGGAGAGAGGGCACGGGGGTCTAGGAGACTTCCTGGATTGCCCCCCCCAACCTCTGTCGCCGGAGTTTGGCGACGGCGGGGCACAAAGGAGCTCCAAAAGCCAAGGGATCGCTCTGGATCCCTTGGAACCGCTCCAGAAAGAGAGAGGAGGGCAGGAAGACTAGAATTCAGGAAATTAAGAGAGGTTAAGGCGTGTACCTGGCTGGAGATTGTCGCCAGAGCTCTGGGAGCGACACTGGCTCTCTGCTCCTCTACTATGCTCTCCTCGCTCTAGCACTCTGGTTCGCTCTCTCTCTCGCTCTCAGTTTTCTCTCTCGAGTGGTCTCGGGGTGTCTCTTTTTCTTGAATGTCTGTGGCCTACTCTTTATATAGGTGAACCCAACAAAAACCTGTAACATAATTTCCCACTCGTAACAGCCTGGCCGACAAACTTGCCCCGCTCTCTAACCAACTTGGCGCTCCTCCTAACAAACTAACAAACATCTCTAACGGTTGTCCCCTCTTGTCCCCTTAGCTGCCGGCAGGAGATCAACGACGATCTAGAGCTCCGGCGATGGCTGATCGGACGGCTGGAGCTGCTCTGTGATGTTGGACTGATGAGGCTCGAGCTGGGTTGAACTCAGTAGGGGAGGATTCAGGCTGAATTCATGAAGTTTGGTGAAGAGAAAATGGGTTCAGTGGGATGTGGTGTGACTTTGGCCAATTTTGATTAAATGAAAGGAAGAAATGGTTTAATATAGATGAATAAAATGTTGGTTTCATTTGGACTGAAATGTTGGCTGATGTTATGGGCTTTGGGCCAAGGTGGACTCATTTGGGCTTAAAGGACCTATGTGGGCCTTATGGGCCCACATGGGCCCACATGGGTTTAGGTGGGCCTAATGAGCTTAAAAAGAGTTAAACGAGCCTAAATAGATTTGATGGGCCAAAATGGACTCAGATTGGGTTTAATGGACCTATGTGGGCCTTGTGGGCCCACATGGGCCCAATTAGGGCTGAATCGGTCCAAATGGGCTAAAAGGGCTTAGGGGTTTAAGCTCAGCCACCACATCTCCATCCTGCAAGATTAGCAAATTGGGGTGTCTACAATATGATGATGCAAAAAGAGAAAACAAAAGAGAACAAAGAGAAAGGATACAACTCCAGTCCTTGTCGTTGTTGTTTTGTCGATGCCATCGAGGTTTAAAGCAACTCCTAGTAATGCCACTGGAAATCAGAATCAAGGCAGGTGTAATAGAAGCTATCACAACCATTATTGGAACTGAGACTGTCCATGTGAATGTTGAATCTAATGGTGTCCTTAGGACTGTATCTCTGTTGGAGTTGGCATCTACTATGACGGCTGTTCCCCACTTGATCTAGGGTATTTGCACATGTTGGGTTAAATCTGTGCATGGCAAACTGGCAAACTATAGGTTAGCCCCCCCCCCCCACAAAGGAACAAGAACAAGAGTGGCACACGTGAGTGTCACTGGACAAAACTGAGAAAAGAAAAGAGGACAAACTAGGCAAAGGAGGAACAAGAACAAGAGTGGCATACACATGTGTTGCCAAACAGAAGTAGAGAGAGGACAAACTAGGAAAAATAGGACTGAAGAGGCCCGATGGATTCCCCGGGAAAGAATTGGGAGAGAGAGGAAAACCCCTGAGGTTCCAATATCCTCGGAGCTTGCAGGCTCAGACACAGTAAGGTCAGCTATTCTAGGGTGTGCACGTGTGTGCAAGTGTGTGTACAGGTGTATGTGTGGGTTGCCTCCTGTGTGTTAATGGTGATGGCCTTACAGTCAATCAAATCCTGGACAGCATTCCGGAGAGTGTGACACTTGTTTGTCGAATGCCCACGTACACGATGGTATTGACAGAACAAGTTAGCCTTATACCATCTAGGAAGCGGGTTCGGTGGCGGGCGAATCTCCGGTAGCCGCAGGAATGACGCAACATTGAGAAAGATGTCACTCAACGAATCCCTAAGTGGGATGAAGTCTCTTTCCTTACAGTAAGGCCGCCTCTGCCGTTGTTGCTGCCCTTGCTGAACTGACACAACGAGATGCGCCAGTTCAATGGTGGTGTGTGGATTTGTAATGTGCACTGAACTAGATGTTGGTGATGATGAGGATATGGATGCGGGTGCTGTGCCTCGCGTGTCAACAACAATAGTCCCACTGTCGATCAAAGTCTGAACGACATCCCATAGAGAGTGGCAATTATCAATCGAATGCCCCGGGGCTCGATGATAATCGCAGTATACGTTCGCGTCGTACCACCAAAGGAGTGGAGTTGGTGGGGGACACAGATCCAAGAGTCTCAGAAGTGACACAACACGAGGAAAAACTGCGCTCAGCGACTCGCCCAGTGGTGTATAGTCACTTTCAAAGCGACAGCCACGTTTCTCCTTAAGTTGTTGTCCTTGTTGAGCCGATGCGACGAGATGCACTGGCTTGACAGTGGGAGGTGTGCGCCTAGCATGCAGTGACGACCGACGTGTTGGGACCTAATCCTGATGCTGAGGTGAATTCTGAATATGCTGTGTTGTGTGTGGTGTTGAGTGCGAGAGCAACAGTTGCGGCATCGGTACAGCTCCTGGTGGCGGACTTGAGAAATGTTGTACTCTCGCACAACTAACGGGTCGATTTCTAAATGACTGTAATGCATGTTGTGACCAATGCAATTGTGGTGCAGGAGGCAGAGATAACGCCTCCATCGCCGGAGTGGTGTGATGCTTGGGCGATGGTATGGGCGATAGAGTAGTGGAGTGAGCCTGCAATGCTATAGTGGTCTGCACTGGAACCTCAGAGGTCGAAAGAGGAGGACTCTCAACATGATTAAGAGAAAGGGCCATGCGCTCGAACCCATGGGCCAAAGCTCTCAAGTACTGAGCTTGTTTTGCCGAAGACCCATCAAATGATAGGTCAGAAGGCAAGAGCGGAATAGGAATGGCCCCCAAAACAGATGATACCGCAGCTGATTGAACTCCTGAAATAGGAGGGCCTGAGAGATAGGGTGTAGCTGGCAGAATTTCCGGGACCCACGTGGTTGTCACCTCAGTTGAATTAGTGACGGCCCTAGATCGACTTGTATTCACCACTGTCCCAGAAGAGGAGATAAGGATCCTCCATGATTCCCAAATTAGGACGCACGGAGGGAAGAAGAAGTAGTCAAAGTGAAAGAAGGAGGATCTGAGTGTGGGACCCCCTTCAAAACAATAATCGGAGGCTTGCGGGTCTGCGATGCCATGGCTAACTGCAAGCAAAATGAAAGAGCTGCGGTAAAGGACAAACACACGATCTCTAAGACGAACTACAGTCAAAAGTGACCAATAGCTCAGAAAAGGCAAGAGAACACAACCACAGGAGGCCGCTCGTGATGGAGACACCCGAGCTCCTAGCTGAGGACCTCACTACAAAGTACCTAAGAAAACAGGCAAGAGAAGCAGGTATTAAAACCTGGACAACGACACAAAGACAAATGCAAGTTATTTAAGTGGCGTGCAATGACACACTATGCAGATGAATGTCCTAAGGTGCACTCTCTCACCATGCATGTCCCATATGGGGTTGACCACATAGGATGCACTCATGGGTTTAGGTTTCGACTCTGGTCAGAAAAGTAGGCTCCCATTCTAAATCATGGCCAAAGCGTAGGCAGTGAACTAGTAGTGCGTTGGTGGCCTTGTCCCCTGCAGTAGCATAGAGCTGTACCCTCTACTAGCACCGACACGACCCCAGACAAGGGGGGACAAACTAGCAACACGTCCTACGCCAAAGCTATAGAACGGGAAACTAGGATTGTCCTTCGTGAACTATGGGTGGACCCAAAGGAGAAGATGTATGCTTTCTAAAATGACCATTCATGCAATATGCTTTTGTGTCTTTTACTTGCGTTTTATTAAGCCATGGGGATTTGTGAGCATTTGTCTCTAGTTATGCCTTATTATTTGTTCGTCTGAGTTTGTGTGTTTTATTTTAACCAGATTGTGAGGCAAGCATGTCTCTATTCTCCTAATCATGGCAAATTCAAAAGGAAAAACACACAATCATGGCATCCAAAAAAGTCAAACAACAAGCAAAAGGCATGAACATTGCATGTGCTGGTGTAGTGCTCACATGTATGTGAATAAAAGCAAGTATCGACATAAAAAGCATGAATTAAGTCATGTGCATGTGCGGTGGCATAGCAACAATGTAAAGAAGGCAAAAAAGGCATGTTCAGCTAAATATGTACAAGCAAACAGAACAAGCAAACAAGCACAATGTATATAGACCAAAGGCAAGTAAGGAAACCAGAATGAAAGCTAGAAACTGGTTATCCCCAGCGGAGTCGCCAGTTCCTGTGACCATGCCGGTCGAACCCTGCACGGCTCTCCCTTACCGAGTGCATGGAAGCACTCAAGGAGTGCCGATACGGTCACGGCGAAGATGGTGAATCCGAAGAAGAAGACTAGACTCGAAAACACCAAGGAAAGATAAGAAAGGAGTCACCACCTAGTCTTTTAATGGAAAGATGAGGAAAACCAAACACACAAGAAAACCAAGAAGCAAACAAGTTGCAGAAAACATGTGTGTTCCGTGCCTAATGGATATAATGCACAAATGAATGCGGGCCAGAGAAAGGGTAAGGATTCTGGTTACGCATGACGAAGGGGTTAGGCACCCCCATGCACCCGAGAAAACTCTATCTTTCTAAGTTTCCTACTTGTTAAAGATGACTTGAAAACATGCCAAATCAAAGAGAAGAATTGAATAATGGGGAAAAAGTTAATCTGAGGGTCAAATGTAGGCATTGAGAATGCCGCTTTACTGTACGCCCATGGCGATGAGGAAAATCATGAAAATCGAGAAATTCTCGGAAAGCGTCACGCAAATCATCAAAATTTTGGATAAATCTGAGAAAATCAAATTAGGGAAAATAATCCTTGTTCCGGGACAATGTCGGCTTCGTTAAGCCTTTTAATGTACGCCCTTGGGCGATGGAAAGCTAAATCAAGTCAAAAGACGAGGAAATTGGGAAAAAAATCTGGGAAACGATGAGAAAATCAAGCTTAAAATGTGCTAAAAATGTGTGCACAAAGAAAGGAAGAAGTCATAAGAAAACATGCATGAAAAAGTGCAACAAAATGTGCAAAATGCACGCAAGAGTGTGAAAATGAAAAATTCCAGGGGCCTTTGTGCAAAAAACCCATATTCTAAATAAAATTGAAATTATGAAGCCCAAATCATAAAAAATACATAGGAAAACACATTCCATGCAATTATGAAGAAATCTGAGGTCAAAAGTGTAAATATGTGCATTTCTGGACAAATTGAAGGTTCCTATGTGTTAAAATGCAATTCTACCGCTAAAACATGCATTTAATGCAATTCAGTGGAAATTTAGGATAAAATATGCAAGAAAAAGGATTTAGGAAAGTTTCAGGGGCAAAACAGTAAATTTACCCTAAAAAAAAAGGCATTCAGTGTGAAATCTATAAAGTGTGGGGGCTAAAATGCAATTTAACCAAAAAAATGTATTCAGAAGAGTTTCAGTGAATTTCAAGGGTTTAAATGCAATTTAATCAGAGAAATTCCAGAAGAATTCGGGGGTAAAAATGCAATTTAACCAGAAAAATATGCGTTCTAGAGAGTTTCAGTAGAGTCCAGGGGTTTTAATGCAATTTAACCAGTAAAATATACATTCAGAAAGGTTTCAGAAAAGTTCAGGGCCCTTTATGCAAAAATATTGGATTAAAATGCTTGAAAAGAAACTCTGGGGGTTTTTGTTAAACTTTTAAACTTGAAAAACAATATTTTGAATACTCAGGGGGCATAATGCAATATTTTCAGTTAAAACTTTATTCAAATGAATTAAGAAAAATGATTAGGGACCCAAATGTAAGAAAAGGTCCTATTTGTAATAAAAAAAGGACCTAAATGTAACAGATCAGAAGTTACAGAAGTTTTATTAAAATAAAACTATTCTTTAATTTCTTAAAAGAAAAGAAAGATCGACAACCGCCGGTAACGGAGCTCCGCCGACGACGATTGCCGGAGGGACCACTGGAAGCTCTCTCGTGGTCTGATGCAAGATCAGACCCCACGAGCAACAATAAGAGAAGGAGGGGAGAAGATCCAATTGATTGGATCGAGAATCCAACGGCGGGAGTGGGCCTCCCACCTCCCTCACCGTCGGGCACTCTGGCGATGGCGACGAGGAAGAAGGGTGCTTCTGGAGCGGCGGTGTGGCGATCTAGAGGTCATGAAAACTTAGAGAGGCACTGAGGAGCATCTCCCTTCCATCGTCAGGCAAAATGGAAGCTGATCGTGCGATGTGGGGGTTCGCCTGTCGTCGCCACTGTCTCCTCCGGTGAGCGCGGTTGCTGGCGGGATCTAGAGCTCGTGGATCGTCTCTGATGGCTTCGGTGCGTTGGGGGCATTCCGTGGAGCGTTTCTGGAGGCTTAGAGAGACGCGGAGGTGCTGGAAGCGCACGCTCCTTCTCCGACTGTAGCCTTCTTCTCCAGCACCGGTGATGGAACGGCGTCGACGGCGATCTTCTGGTGGAGGCTGAACGGTAGCTCGAAATGGCACGCCAGGGGTCGACGAAGCAGGAGGAAGACCAGGGGAGGAAGAATCAACACTCTGGGGCTAGGATCGTGCCCTGGACCTGTCCCCCCACCTAGGCCATCGGAAAAAGGCTCCGGCGAGGCCTGAGGGGTGATTCCGACCAGAGGAAGCCTCTGGCCTGATCGGAATCGACTCAGGAAGACTCTAGGAATCCTAGGAAAGTAGAATTGAAGGCAATGGAAGCTAAAGGAGGGCGTACCTGGTCCAGTGGTGGCACGGGTCGGAGATTGCTGAGGAAGGCATTGGGGTAGGCTGGAGCGCTCGAAGCGGCACAGCGGAATAACGCAGAGCTCTGGGATCTCTCCTCTCTCCCTTTTCTTCTTTGAATTCCCCTCTATTCACCTTCTTTTATAGGTGAGGTCCACAGCTGCTGCTGTAACAACCCACCAACAGAACCAACGAAATCCTAACCAACTAGCCAACTTCCTAACAGACTAACAACCGTCCTAACCAACTAACACCCATAACCACCTGCTGCTTCCCCTGCGCCCTCCATTTTGTCTGCCCGTGCACCGACAGTGATCGACGGTCATCCAAGCTTGCGGTGACGCATCTGGTGGCTCTGGTTCGAGCATCAAGTCGTAGGAAATGGCTGCAGTGATTGCTAGGCTCATGCAGAAGCTAAGTAAATGATGGGTTGCTGGTGGCGTTGGCTGGATTCGTGAGAAAAGAGGGGAGAAAGAGTGGCTATTAGGTTGGAAGAAGGAGAAGAAAATGGGCTGAGGTGTTGTGGGCCTTTATGGGCTTAAGGACCAAAGTAGGCTTTATAGGCCTAAGTAGGCTTAATGGATTTAATTAGGCTTTCATGGGCCTTCATGGGATTAATGGGCCTTCATGGACCTTCATGGGCCTAAGTGGGCTTTGGGGAGTTAAATGGGCCTTCATGGGCCTAAGTGGGTGTTCTTTGGCTTTTGGATCATTTATGATTAAAGGCTCAGCTACCACAATTCCAGCCTACAGATTTGCAAAATTGGGGTGTCTACAGTTGGCGTGTTCGCTTTTTGGATTTCTGAACCATCATCGCTTGCTTCATGGATGATGTGTTCGATTGCCTCCTTCGGAACCGTCACCGACTGCCTCTCGGTTGGCGTGTTTGCTTTCCAGATTTCTGAACCATCACCACCTACTTCTCGGATGATGTGTACGGTTGTCCTCCTTCTGAACCATCACCGACTACCTCTCGGTTGGCGTGTTCGCTTTTCGGATTTCCGATCCATCACTGCCTACTTCTCAGATGATGTGTTCAATTGTCCATCTTCTGGACCATCACTAACTACCTCTCAGTTGGTGTGTTCACTTTTCGATTTTCCGAACCATAACCGCCTGCTTCTTGGATGATGTGTTCGTTTATCCTCCATCTGAACCGTCACAAACTGCCTCTCGGTTGGCGTGTTCGCCTTTCGTCCTTTCGAACCATCACTGACTACCGCTCGGTTAGAGTGTTCGCTTTCTAGGTTTTCGAACCATCACTACCTGCTTCTCAGACGATGTGTTCGGTTGTCCTCCTCTTGAACCATCACTGACTGCCTCTCGGTTGGCGTGTTCGCTTTTCGAATTTCCGAACCATCAACGCCTGCTTCTCGGATGATGTGTTCGGTTGTCCTCCTTCTGAACTGTCACCGATTGCCTCTCAGTGGGCATGTTCGCTTTCTAAATTTTTGAACCATCACTGCCTACTTTTCGGATGATGTGTTCGGTTGTCCTCCCTCTGGACTGTCACCGACTGCCTCTCAGTTGGCGTGTTCGCTTTCCAGATTTCTGAACCATCACCGCCTTCTTCTCGAATGATGTGTTCGATTATCCTCCTTCTGAACCGTCATTGACTGCCTCTCGGTTGGCCTATTCGCTTTTCGGATTTTTGAACCATCACCACTTGCTTCTCGGATGATTTATTCAGTTGTCCTCCTTCTGGACCGTCATCGACTGCCTCTTGTTTGGCGTGTTCGCTTTCAAGATTCCGAACCATCACCGCCTGCTTCTCAGTTGATGTGTTCGTTTATCCTCCTTCTGGACCGTCATCGACTACCTCTCGGTTGGCGTGTTCACTTTCTAGATTTTTGAACCGTCACCGCCTGCTTCTCGGATGATGTGTTCGTTTATCCTCCTTCTAAACCGTCACCGACTGTCTCTCGGTTGGCATGTTCGCTTTTCGAATCACCGAACCATCTCTGTTTGCATCTCAGATGATTTGTTAGGTTGTCCTCCTTCTGAACCATCACCAACTGCCTCTTGGTTGGTGTGTTTGCTTTCCAGATTATCGAACCATCACCGCTTGCTTCTCGGATGATGTGTTCGTTTATCCTCCTACTGGAGCATCACCGACTGCCTCTCGGTTGGTGTAATACCCCAGTGCTACACAACAGTACGAGAACTACCCAACTACTCTACAAGCAATTAAGCAGCAAAATAAAATAAATAAAGCTCACTACCCAGACCTGTGT
>JAMKQA010070062.1:0-10215 GCA_024699735.1 Posidonia australis | reverse complement strand
AGTGGAATGTGTGTAAGTGTGTGTGGTCAGGATTGGACTTGTGAAGTGGTCCTAGAATCCTGAAGAGAAATGTTGATGTTTTAACCAGTTGCCAGCTAGTGTTGTGGTTTGGTTTTGAGCCCAGTGGGGCCTTGTGTTTTAGGCTGGATGTGGTTAGGAAATGTGTTTTGGGGAAAAAAAATCCCAAGTTTTGAAATGGAATGGTTTTGGAAAAGAAAATGAATTCCAAAAAGAGTTTTGAAAAGTAAAGTGGTTTTTGAAAGAATTTCCACATGTTTTGAGAAAGAAAGAAGGTTGTGGCTTTTGAAAAAGCCTGGCTTGGGATTGAGGTCCCAAGTGGTGATTTAATAAAGAAAATGATTTTTTTTAAGGAAGAAAACCAAGTCTTGCAATGATAGGAAACAGGTTTTCTTTTGGTTTTATCGTGCTTGCTTGTAGTTGTGTGTTTTGGGGGCGCGTACTGGGTGACGTAGATGTCACTCACGCGTGCTGTGTGTTTTCAGGTGCAGGCCGCGTGTAGCCAGTTTCCGGTGCAGGAATTGGAACTTCTAGCCGCGCATCGAGATCCTATAGGTGAGCCTTAGTTACAGTCCTTTTGTTCTGTAATTAGGCTTGTTATACTGTGTTTTGGTAACGTGCCCGGGTTCGGGGCGTTATAGAAGTGTTTTGATTGTTTCTCTGGTGGTTTGTCCTAGTGCTCTTTGATGACATATTAGTCTACTCAAACTCCTAGGAGGACCACATCGACCACTTTAGGAAGGTTATGCAAATTCTAAGAGCACACCGATTGTTTGCAAAATTTTCCAAGTGTTTCTTTCGAGTGACACAGGTGGAATATTTGGGTCATATTATAACTCCTCATGGGGTTGAACTCAATCCTAAAAAGATCTATGGAATTCAGTAGTGGCCGAAACCATGCAACATCAGAGTTCTTCATAGATTCTTAGGCCTCACTGATTATTATTAGAAATTCATCATGGATTGTAGTAAAATAGCTTCTCTTCTACTTAGTTGCTTAAGAAAGATAGTTTCAAATGGTTTGTGGATGCTAGCGTGCTACTCAAGCTTTTAAAGACTTAAAGGATGCAATGTGCAACCCACCAATTCTCTAGAAAGGGAATTGGCGCTGTATTGATGCAACAACAACAACCTTTAACTTACCTATGCCAAGCATTACAAGGTTGTCAATTAGCACTATCCACATACAAAAAAGAGATGTTGGTTGTATTGATGGCAATAAGAAAATGGCAACCATACCTATTGGGACGGAAGTTCACCATTCAAACTGATCAAAAAAGCTTGAAGTATCAACTGGAACAACGAATCACTATATCTGTGCAACAAAAGTGGCTTGTTAAACTTTTGGGATTCGATTCCACAGTAGAGTACAAAAAGGGATCCCTAATCTTGTAGCTAATGCTCTGTTAAGACAAATGGAAGCTATGGAGGTTCATGCCATTTCCAACATAATTCCAGAATGGCACGAGACACTAAAGGAATCATACATGAAGAAGATGATCATAAACTAGTGATGGAATAGTGGATGTTTGGGGAATTGAATGTAGATACGTTGAAGGAAGGTTTGTTGTTTTACAAGAAATGCTTAATAGTGGATCAACAGTCACCTCTTAAACATACCATATTGGTTGAGTTTCATAGCACTCCCACAATTAGTCATCTAAGAAATTATAAAACACTTCAGAGACTTAAGAGAAATGTAATTTGAGGGGCATGAAAGGAGACGTTAAGGAATTTTGTGAGATGTTGTGATCAATGTCAGAAACATATGGTAGAGAACCTCTCTAGTGGGTCTTCTACAGCCTCTGTTGATGCCAAAAAGTTCATGGAAGAAGGTGTCGATTGATTTTATAGATGGTCTTTCAACCTCGATGGGTTTCATGGTCATCATTGTGGTGGTAGATAGGCTAACTAAGTATGCACACTTTGTCAGTCTCAGGCATCCGTTGTAAAACCCATGGTCTTCATGGGACAAACGCATATTGAAGGTGCGTCTTCCAAATGTGTATCCCTGATGTGTATTCCTGTGAATATTTTCGACGCAAAATCTTATTATTTTAGAGCCCTTAACTAAGTTTCTATTAATTGGATTTGATAGCTTTTGGGATGAAGGACTTTGTGTTCATGTCACGTGAGCCAAAGTTGAAGAAGAAAAATAAGATGAAAGAAGAAGAAGAATTGAAAGAAGAATATGAAGTTGGAGAGGAAGGAAGGATCTACGCTCGTGCCGAGGAAGAGGTGTGATGCTAGAGAAGGAGAATCTGGAGCTTTTACCAATGGAGAGAGAGAACTGTGAGGGATTAAGGGAGAGGAGGCTACTCAAGGTTGCAATCTAGGCTCGTTGTTCATCGTCACCACCATTGTCCCCATAGCCACCGATGCTTGTTGCTGACCCATGCACCGTCACTACTATCGTGGAGAAATCAAAGAAAGGAAGAGGTGTAGGAGGGGAAGACAAAGAGATAGGGAGGAGAAGGGGGAGAAAGAGAGATCTAAAATAGAGGAGGGGAAAGTTAGCCATTGTGTCGCTGAACTACCATTCGCTAGTCGCCATCGTTGCAACCAACGCCCTTGCCATTGCACAAGCCAGACCGTCGAGTCACCATTGTTGTGTCGAGCGAGTGTGGGAGTCGATCATCAGTGAATGGTACATAGCCTACCCTGAGAGATCCTTTATTTATTTAATATTATACCTATTGTGTTGAATGTGCAAGATTCAAGTGGGAATCCTATTATTACAATGTTTATTATTGCGTTTGTGCTTGAGATTCGAAATGGAAATCCTATTATTATGATGTTTATTATTGTGTTTGTGCTTGAGATTCCAAGTGGGGATCTTGTACCACGGTCGTTGGCTACTATTGGGTTTGTATTAGAACCCAAATCTTGTGCATTGTGATGTCTTAGTTGAATAAAGATCTGGATGTAGTATTGGATATATGTGTTTGGATGTGTGGTTTTGGATTGTCATAGTTTTCGAGCTTTCTTCTCATTTCACTATTTATTGTAGGTTTTTACCCTTTGAGGATGGACAGCGTGTGCCTGACGCTCCTTAGGCCAATTGTTAGGCTGAGGCACATAATGGGTGCACTTTTTGTTGCGTGTATTGGACGCGAATGTTAGGGGTGTGTTTTCCCCATGCGGCCACTACAATAGAAGTTGTAGTGGGTGTTTTGTTAGTGGTTTGGAGTAGTTTTTTGCGTGGAGTTGTGGCATGACATTTTGGTATCGAGTTTTGTGTGGTATTTTGAATAATGGTTGCAAGGTTTTTGACGCAAAGCCTTGTGTAGAGTTTTGTGGTGGCTTTTCGTGTAGCGTTTGGCATAGTATATTGTGATGCCTTTGAGATGATTTTGAAATAGTTTTTGAAATGATTTTCTAAAAGAGATTTTGGGAAAAAAAAACATAAGTTTTGCAAAGATTTTGGAAAATATTTTTCATTTATTTTTTGTCTATGGAGACCAAGAGGCTGTAGGATTGTGCCGTGGATCCAGGGGGTATTATACCTTTGAAAAAGTTGAGTACAAGTCTAAGGCTGAGGTCCTAAAACCAAGATGCCAAGGAATCATGGCAGCAGGCTTAGGGAGTATGATATTTCTATGTAGTTGGATTTGATGTCTGAGGCTGAGGTTTCATAGTTGACAGGTCAAAGAGTCGTGTTGTCGAGATCAGGAAGTGTGAAAATCCTAGGTGGTCGAGCATGAGCTACTAGACTGAGGTTTATGGGTTGTGGTACCATTCGGTCCTGGAGGTATGATACTCTGATTGCTTCAGACATTGTGACTTGAGAGTACTGGCTAGACCCAAAGGTGAGAGACTCTGGTTACTATGAGTATTGAGGTTAGGACGTCGAGAAGACATACCATGTGATGTTTGGCCAATATGGGTAGCTCACGTGCCCTATTTCTAGTAACGTCTTGATAGAAGAGAGCTTTCTCGAGAAGGGTTAACACTTTAAAGGGCCTGTAGAGAGGTGAGACTTCAAGTTAGGCAGGCTCCTCATAGTGTGGTTTATCAGTGGCAATACAATTTGGTGACTACTTGTGGCCAGCGTTAGTTATTTAGTGCTAGACAACGCAATACACTGCTATTTGGTTTGTGGTTGTTGTGGGTGTGCTATTTGCAGTAGAGAGCATTCAGACACCATTGGTTGTTTGTTTCACACAGAGAATGTATGGGTTCAGACTGCGTGCTTTTAAGTACTCAAGATAGCTGAGTACTCCATGCTGCTTTGAGTTGTTTCATATGTGTGAAGTTTGTGGATTTTTGTGTGGTTTTGGACTTAACTTAGTGAAGAGTAGCCATTTGAAGTGTACATAAGAGATTTGAAAATATGCATATGATTTTGGTTGAGAAATGAGAAAATGGTTTTGAAAAGTATGTTTTTAAAAGGATTCCATGCTTGTCTGCAATAGAGTTTTGTAGGTCTTGGTGGATTACAGGTTTTGGGTTTGAAGCTGCCAAGTGAGGATAGCGTGTGGTTTGAGGAGCTGAGTGCCAGCAACTCTAATCTTGGCTTACTGTTTTATTTGTAGATTGGTAGGTGTGTGCTGGGTGATTATTAGATGTCACTCATGCATGCTTTGATGATTTTCTTGTAAGTGTAGATATAGAGTAGCAGTCGAGTCTAGTGTATATAATTGAAGTCATGTAGTTGTATACCACAACTTTTGGATAGAATTAGAATTTTGTTCAGTTTATTTAAGTTGTTTATTTTGGTTATTTTAAATTCCCTACTTCCTTTATTAAGTTATTTATTTAGTAATAGCTCTAAGGATGTTAGGATATTAAATTGTAATTTTAAGGGTGGCGTTACATCCTTACACAACAATCTTAATAACAATTCAGTTCGTCAATACAATGGTCAAGTTGCACAGTGTGCCTAAATCTATTGTCAATGATCGGGATGATATCTTCACAAGTCACTTTTGACAAGAGCTCTTTAAGAGATGAGAGTAAGCTCAAGTTAAGCTCCTTTTATCTTCCACAAATGGACAATCAATTTGAAGTGGTGAACAAAACTCTAGAAACCTATCTTTGTTGTTTCTACTGTGAACATTCTCATGATTAGATTCAATGGTTGGCATATAGTGTGAATTTTGGTATAACACTAGCTCTCATGCATCACTAGATACACTTCGTTCGAGGTTGTCTAGGGTCATCCTCCACATACATTATGGGTACCACAAGGGTAAAGGAAGTGGACAATCAACTTCGACAACGAGATGAGGTCCTCAAACAATTGAAGGTTCATTTGATTAGGGCCAGAGTGAGAATGAAGAAGAATTCTGATGCTCATTGTACACATCGTTCCCATGAAATTGGTGATTGGATATTCCTTAAGTTACACCCCTACTGTCAAACTTCAGTGGCGACTTACAAGTCCCACAAGCTAGCAACTCGCTTCTATGGTCCTTATCAAATAGTTCAAAAGATTGGGAAGGTTGTTTATCGACTTAAACTGCTTGAAGGAGCTCGAATACACCCAATGTTCCCTGTGTCTCAATTGAAGAAGAAGCACAGAAACTCAGGTGTCATTTCTAACTTACCATCTCTATGGCTAGTTGATTCACTCTATGAGAGGAAACCTGTAGAGATTCTTGATCATTGTTTGATGAAGAGACGCAGAGTGACTTCGGTAGAGGTGCTGATACATTGGGAAAACTCTATAGTAGTCGATGTAACTTGGGAGATGTTTGCAAAACTCAGGAAGAAGTTTTGGCATGGACTGCTATGGACGACACTCGTCTTTAAGAGGCGAGGAGTTAATATGGACCTCAGCCATATTCAATTGAAGGACTATGGGCTTATTGATTGGGCCTGTTTCTAGAAGATAAGAGTTTGTTAGCAAGGTTGTTAATTTGTTAGAGGGATAGCTCAAGCTGTTAGGATGTTGTTGTTGGTTATGTTACTTTGTCGTTTACAGGTGTTTCTCATTTTTATAAATGGACTACAACAAGGGTCACCTATGTAGAGAATTTTTGCCATTTATTTTCCTTTCTCCTTGTCACGTAGAGAGAGGTTGAGGTATTACCTCCCTATTGTTATCTTCCCACGACGGTCGTTGGGAGTTCGACAATCTCTTCGACTATACAAATCCAAGAAGATTGTGACAAGGTAGGAGAGAAAAATTCGAAGCAACCTTTAAATAATATAAAAATAGAAAGAAGAGAGTTGAAGAAGAACAAAACTCTAAAAAAATCATAATATAAAAAAAATCATCAATCTGTCATTAAGGCAAATTAAATGGAAAACCATAACAATAAAAAAGAAAAAGAATTAGATAGTGGCAAAAAGATAATTTCCTAAATGATGGTAATTTAAAATTTAAACTATAGGAGAAAGAAGATTTTGTGTAGTTGTTTACACAAATCTTAAATGGAGAGATTGTATTTTGATTAAATGAAGAAATTATGTTGAGATTGAAAGAATGGAATGTAGTTTCCACATCCACACTCTCTCCAACAAAATTAGTATATATAGATAGATTCTGTTTTGTTTTTTTTTTTGCTAAGTTGTCTAATTTAAAATTTGAATTAAAAAATTTTAAGAGGGAAAATGAAATCAAAATAAAATAAATGATTAAAAAATTAGAAAAAGGAAAAATGAAAAAGTACAATTCTGATCAATTATACCTCTAAGGATCAACACCATAATTTTTCTCTCCTACATAATTAGTATATAAGATAGTATCTACATCCTCTCAAAATAGATAGAGATATGATGGCTCATAACCCTACCTGTCTAGGTCCCTAAAATTAGATGTAATCTCTACTATAAATTAGTGTGTCATAGTTTGAAGAATGAGCCATTTAATTATATTTAAAACGCATGTATGTAATTGTACACTTTTTTACCATGTAGTGATTTGTCCATTTTTTAAACTATCTTACATCACTTCCTGTTCCTTTGATTCAATTGCAAGATAAATAGTGAGGTTTTGAATAATTTTCTAAAAAGCGATATAACTGGGGAATTTGTTTTATAATTTTTGCAGGAGAAAGAGAAAATCCCAATAGTCGCCCACATGGGCCACAATGTGTCCAACATCTTATTCCCACACCAATTCTCACAATCCAACACAGATTTTGTTTACTAGGACACGTTTCAATCCTAGAGTCAAATAACATGTTATGGTTTTTAACTTTAACCCATAACAAACCAACTACTATGGTGCAGTTGGTTAAGGAGAGTGGAACTCACACCTTCTTTCCAGGTTCGAATCTCACTGACTTCAGGAAGAAAAAATATATATCTACTGATTTCAAAAAACTACTGATTTCAAAAAACTTTAACCCATAACAACATATCCGTAGTCTTAAGAGAGAGGGTTTCCTTTGGCCAGTCTTTTTGTTGTTATTATTATTACTTTCTAAATTTTTTTATTAGTGAGTTAAATTAGGGATGCAAATTGAGTCGACCTAACCCAAGGCCCGCCTAGTCCAACCCTAGTTTTGGTGGATTGTGCAAATATTTCAATAGATTGCGTTGGATTTGAAATACAAATTTCTAATCCATTTTAAGCATGAGTTGGATTGGGCTGACCTAAACCCAATCCTTGACCCACTTCTGATTTACGGAGTTACACGTATCAAACCGACCTGATGAACCCATTAAACCTATTTAATTTTAATTAACATTGAATATTATCAAAAATTAAAATAAATGCTTAAATAATTACTCATAAGACACAAGTGATTAACTTAAGTACTTCAATAACATAATTGTTAAATACAAATCAAAACTTAATAACTACATAGCCTAATAAATTTAAATTAAAAGATTATATATTTAATTCAATATACTGATTAAACAGTTCATAATAGGTTATGTTGGCTGAACCGTAGTTCAACCTATTTATTAATTGAGTCAAACGATTGACCTAGAATTCATTTAAGGCAAATACTAACTCATTCAAAAGCAAGGTTGACATATCAGGTTTGCAAGATAGGTTGGAAATTGTCATCATATATATATGGTGACAAAAATATATTTTTTTTAACCCATAACAGCATATCCGCAGTCTTAAGAGAGAGGGTTTCCTTCGGCCAGTTTTTGTTGTTGTTATTATTATTATTATTATTACTTTCTAAATTTTTTTATTAGTGAGTTAAATTAGGGATGCAAATTGAGTCGACCTAACCCAAGGCCCGCCTAGTCCAACCCTAGTTTTGGTGGATTGTGCAAATATTTCAATAGATTGCGTTGGATTTGAATTACAAATTTCTAATCCATTTTAAGCATGAGTTGGATTGGGCTGACCTAAACCCAATCCTTGACCCACTTCTGATTTACGGAGTTACACGTATCAAACCGACCTAATGAACCCATTAAACCTATTTAATTTTAATTAACATTGAATATTTTTTTTTTTTTGTTAACGGTTTAGATATATAGTATTTCATCGACTTAATTGCCAGGAAAGAAACAATGTCATAGTGTAAATATTACAAAGCCTCAGGCATAGCAGCCATAACAAAGTATCAAAATTATCACCACTGGTGGAGCAAATCAAAATATAACACAAAAATTTTCTTCAGTAAGAAGGCCAATATCACTCTTCCAGATTCTCCAAAGTGTTCTGAGAATCGTCTCCAGATGGAATTCTTGAAGAAGAAGGAATAGAAGGTGGAATGGAAGACTCCACGGGTTGTGAAGCCATGGTAGATACAAATTGCAACATTTCCTCCTTCTCAAAACCTGTAACATGATTTTCTACCCAGAAATTCATCAGAGAAATGATATCATTAATGATCAAAGAGCATGATCTAATTGAATTGCGAAAAACCCTATTATTCCTTTCTTTCCAAATCAACCAGAGAATGATTTGAAGTAACATTGTCCACCAAGAATAAGATAAATCAAATTTGAGATGTGGAGAAGACAAAAATAAATCAGCAACACAGAAATAACCAGGATAAAGATCTGAAACCAGAAAGAAATCCCAGATATCCCTTGCAAATGTGCAATTCAAAAACAGATGATTGTTGTTTTCACTATGTGCAGAACAAAATGTGCATAATGGAGTCCCAGTCCAACCTCTTTTTAGCAAATTCTCTTTTGTTAGATTCTTATTCTTAATAACTAACCATGAAAAAAGCTTAATTTTTAATGGGGTATAACTCTCCTAGAGGCATTTATGAAAAACATTACGGAGACCCCCATCATTGAAAATTCTATAAGCTGCCTTCACAGAAAAGGAACAATGATTGGGAGGTAACCAGTTGAAGATATCATCACTGGTTCCCAAATGTAAGGATTGCATAATATTAACAAAACATTCTAACTGATATTGAAGCACTGTGGGGTTAAGTGAATAGTAGTGAGCTAGATTGAACAATCTATTAAAGTCTGTTTGAAACAGATCCAAAGTTTCTCTTACAGATGCCTTTTTGAATCTGGCTGCATTGTATAATTCAGGCAAAGAGGAATTAAGAGGAATATCATTACACCATTTTTTATTCCAGAATATAGTATTAATACCATTGCCAACAGTAGCAGTAGTAAAGCAGTTAAAAAAATTAAAACCTTGTTTAATATGGGTCCACAAGGGGGAACAGATAGAAGTAGCAGAATTCAATATTGCTCCAAGACCCCTGTGCAAGTATCTTGCCCTAAGTATTAGTTTCCAAACAAGGCAGTATTGATTAGAGAAAAATTGCCAAATTAACTTGATCTTTAAAGCTGCACTGAAATTTCTCAGATTAATTATTCCTCAACCATTTTGATGTTTAGATCTGCAAATGTTAGACCACTTAATTAAGTGCATCCCTTTATGATTAGGGGATAGTGAATTCCACAGAAATTAACTTCTTAGAGTATCTATTTTTTTCTAAATCTTTAGAGGCATGTGAAAGACCGACATATAATATGTGGGGATTGCTGATAAAACAGCATTAACCAAGACTAGTCTGCCCCTTAAAGACAATTGTCTGGCCTTCCAAGAGGAGAGTTTCTTAGTAATTTTCTCTATCACAGGAGCCCAACTGTTAGCATTGGCTTTTTTATAGTGTAAAGGCAATCCTAGATAAGTGATAGGGAGGTCAACCTTCTCACACCCCATAATATCAAATGAAGATAGCAGATCAGCCTGAGATATCCCCACTCCAGTGAGTGATGATTTTTGAAAATTAATTTTTAGACCAGAACATGTCTGAAAGCAGCATAATATTCTTTTGATATTAATCATGTTCTCAA
>JAMKQA010070061.1:0-16727 GCA_024699735.1 Posidonia australis | reverse complement strand
TTTTCTCGGATTTGGGCTTTTTGCATAAAATCCCCTAGACTTCTTCAGATTTGCACTCACACTTGCATTTTGCATATTTTTCACATCTTTTTGCACGGTTTTCTCCGTCTTTTCTGCCTGGCTTGGTGCACGCTTTCTAGCTATGTCCCGAGCTTAGTCTTTACCTCGTTTTCCGTGTTTTCCTCGATTTTCCGTGATTTTCACTTGTTTTGGTTTTCCATCGCCCATGGGCGTACAGTGACAGGCCTGAGGGCCGACATTTGACCCATCACGGATTATTTTTCCCTTTTTTTGGATTTTCACGATTTTCCTCATCGCCCGAGGGCGTACAGTAAAAGGCTTGTCAAAGCCGACATTTAACCCCATCACGGGTTATTTTTTCCCCTTTGGATTTTCACGACTTTATCATGATTTCATGTGGAGTTCTTCGCAGTTTTCACGCATCGTCTTGCACATTCATTTAGTCCTGTCACATCCATACACATTAGCATGATTAGAGCATGATCCCAGTTTAGCAAACGTTCATCAAACCTTTAGCAAGCATTTGGACTAGAACAACCGAGTTTCTCGGGCGTACGAGGGTGCCTAACACCTTCCTCATGCGTATTAGGAATCCTTACCCTTTCTCTGGTTATCAGACATCTAGCCTTCCCATTTGCATCCCATGCATTCATCCTTTTGTGGTTTTCCTCGTCTTTCCCTTAAAAGACTAGGTGGCGACTGCCTTTTCTTTTCTTTTTTTCCTTGCTCCTTCGCCATCATTGGCATGGCTGTAGTCTCCTCCCCTTCCCCCACCCTCCGGGACGGGCAGGCACGGTCACAGTATCATTGCTATCCACATAAATAATTAAATAATTAACTAAGCAAACTTAAAATTAATAGCAGGAATTAAGCCAAGTAACTATCCAGAATCCTATGTGCGGCTAGGTGGCTTTGGATAATCTGTACCAGGATTAGATTGCACCTTTAAATCTTCACCTGGACAAGAAAATCAAACCATAAACATGTGATTGATGTTTAAGCCATCCAGTACGCGTCCACCCAAAAATCACGACAAAAAGTCTCGGAAGACTCACAAATCGCATTTACCAAAATCGAGCTAGGAAGAAATCCAAAGTCTAGAAAAACTTGGTAAAACATGTTTTTTAAAACATAATCATTTTCCTTTGACTTCATATGCACTTATAAACCATTTTATGCATTCAAATCTCTATTTGAACCCTTTTCAGAAAATCAACACACAATATGAACAAAAACTCGTTGTATCACTGTGGCCACAGGTGATCAACTAGCCACAAGCAATTAGTGAGGCTCTAACCTCGATCCCACTGTCGTGGTGAGCCACCTAGTGTAGGAGTTCAATTGTTTCGGTCGTAGCCTCATTATAACACCTATAGCACACACATAGGGTGCGTTCTCTAATGTCCCTTGGTACCCGGGCACTTGAGGCCTCCTACCTCAAACCCAGTCAGCAACGACACTAAGGATAAGTCCAAGTCGCTTTCACCTTAGGGTCCTATAGTACCATAGTCACAGTAATTCGACATCTATGACATTGGATGTATCACTAACTTCTTAGTGGCATCAATACCCTTTTTCTGTTGACACAGCCTTTTGGTTACATGATTTCTACCAAAACTGTGGAAAGTTTTTCCAACACATGCATTTCATTGCATAAGCAATTTTCAAACCTTTTTCATTACCGAAATCCATTATTAGTAACCAAAGTCATAATTAATACAATTATTCATTTTACTGAAAACAACTCCTGACAAAACCGCAGTACCTGTCCGCGATGTCGATCTGTAATATCGATACGTGAGTCAAGTTTTACAGTTAGCTCAGAATCTAGAAAACAAGGTAGTCAGAAATCACCTTGAATAGAACCCCCCAGCAGACCCTTTTCCAACACTCGAAAAACTACACAAAATACATGAAGTTGTAGGGCTCTAAGTCTCCTACATTTTGGGACAAGTATCATCAAAAACCACAAAGTACAACTCAGAATACAAAATTGGAAAGTTCAAAAGGTCCTGTGAAACTACAGTAGCAAGGCTTTTGAAAATCACATATAAATCCATTCATAAATCTCTGAAAACTCAAATACCACTTCCATGCATTAGGAAACAATCTAATCTACTAAGATCCCATGAATTTAAGGTTAATTTTACACAACTAACATGATTTGATACTTAATCAGAAAAGAAATAGGAATAGGACGTGTACACAATGGCTTTCCGACGATCCCTCAGCCTCTGGAGAGCTCCTCCTTTCTCGGGCCATTGGCATGCTCTCTCTCTCCCTCCTTGCGCTTCACCTCCACCCTTCCTCCTTAAATGTCATTGCTTGTTTGTACCGCTTGCCATCGACAACTGTCAAGAATCTTGGTGAAGTGGCGTTGAGGTATGGCAAAAAGCTGAAGGCAGTATGGTGAGTATAGTATCCGATGGTGCCCACTGTGTTGCATTGTGCTTCTTTTGACTTTTACGCTCGTCTTAGTCCCACACACACATGGGTTACAAAATACCAAAACACCGTATAATAGGAGAAATAAGAGATAAACACAAATATAATAGAGGAAATGCAACACAATTTGATATTATTTCATCATCATAGAATCAGATTATCCAGGTTACACATACATGGTTTACATTCATTCTAGATTTTCTGATATGACTAAAACACAGTACCAATATGCAGCCCTAATTTGTGGTACCAACACGTGGGTTCAGTTTGGGGTTATTCTATTCTAGGTTCAATTAATACATTCTACCTCCTTAAAAGAATTTCACCCCTAAAATTCTCTTTTAGTGGAACAAGTAGGGGTACCATGACTGGATATCAATCTCTTGCTCCCAGGTGACCATCTCCATGCCATGACGCTATCACTGAACCAATACTAGAGGAATCACTTTATTTCTGAGGACTTACATCTTCTGATCCAATATCTACACGACGTCCTCTACCACAAACAGATACTCCTGTAACTCTTCTAACTGTACTGGTATCACTTAACATGCATCTACCAAGCACTTTTTGAGCATAGAAACATGGAAGATGCTATGTACATTTGAGTTCTGGAGGCAAATCCAACTTGTATGCCACTTTGCCAATCCTTCTGCAGATTTGATAGGGTTCAATGTAACGAGGGCTTAGCTTTGCTCTTTTACCAAATCTCGCCACCCCTTTTGTCAGTGACACTTTCAAGAAAATGAAGTCTCCTACTTCGAATTTTAAAGGCTTCTGCCTCCTATTTGCATAACTTTTCTATCGACTTTGTGTCGTTATTAACTTCTTCCGAATCAGGTCCACTTTGTCTTCATACAGTTGCACAATCTCTGGACCCACAAGCTAACATTTGTCTACCCAACTTTTATAGACAATTTTTTCAGATATTGTCATGTGTATCTTACGAAATATCAAGACAAAATTGTAACCATGCTGGCGACACCCTCGTGCGCAGCGCAAAAGGCCAAATGCGCAAGGATCAACGAAGTCACGACAAAAATAATAAAAATAATGATAAAATACAGAATCCGCCACCTAGTCTACTTTAAAAATGGAAGACGAGGAAATCCATTTTAAAACATTAAAACTGGCAATAAAACCAATGGAAAAGGTCAATCATGAACCAGAAAATAGGTAAGGATCCCTATTACGCACGAGGAAGGTATTAGGCACCCTTGTGCCCCCAAGAAGTCGGTCTTTCATGGGTTTCTCGTTTACTTAGATGGAATGTTGGCTTTTCAGCCTGTTTTCTGTACAACTAAGGGCGATATGCAATGCAACTCTATATGCGAGTGCGTGCCTAGTGCTAAATATGAGTAAAAGGATTGTGGGGTGTGTCCTAATGCTCTAAAAGATCACTCAAATCATAGATCGAATACTGGTGCAAAGATATAGCATGGATATAACTATAGATCCAATAACATTGAGTGACCAACGTCCTCGTTTTGCTATATGCAAAACCTAAACTACCACGCATAAAGGGAATGAAAACAGACTAGAGTCTCCCTGATATGTCCAGGAGAAAACCCAAAGGAAATCAGAAGCAAAGCATGTCAAGAACCATGCTAAATATCATGCCAAATGTCACTGTTGGTGCACTAAAAATGGTAGGTGCGCTTGTTTGGTGCGCCTTACTAGTGCTCCAGTCTGGTGCGCCATCTATGTGCTCTAGTAAGGTGTGCTAGTAATGTGTGCCACTAAAGTGAGACCCAAAAATCACAGAGCAAATAGTGAACTAGATTGATATGCAACACAATATAAAACCTTGCTAATATGCTCAAGACCACCTGAGTATGTACTCTAGACCTCTAGAAAACCCTATCACATGTGGATTCATCCTGTTTCCATAAGTCATAATGGAAAGAGTGAAACCAAGACACCATGACATGGGTCTTGTGCTCAAGGGCAATAAGCCTCACACAATACCACAAAAACTCCTATCCTGATAAAAGCTAATGAATTTTAGCCATGCTACTTGGTTCCGGATCATGGACTGATGCATAAGAACTTTCTAAACAAGAGTCCAAGAAGGCAACCAGTTCACCAGACCCTAGTGGCAAGCCAAATGCACTAGATGCAAAACTAATGCAAATAGTGTTATTATATGATGAAATTATGCAAGAATGAACAAGGTATATCAGAGATCAAATATCAGAAAGATCATAGTCCAAAACAATTAGAAAGGCATGCAAATCATGATGCAAAATAGGCTGCTTGCACCCTGTGACCAGGCTAGTGCGTCAGGATGGTGCGCCTATTATATGCTCCAACCTGGTGCACTCTAGATACTCTGTTACAGACAGCGGTTTGATTTCAGAGCCTGGGCCAAATGCATGCAAGTAATTACATGACTGATTATTCAAATCATTATTTTAAATGCCAGGGAACATATCATATTAAGTAATTGAGCCCAAAACATTCACATCATTCTCTCCTTATCTATGCCTATTCATGAGTTTGCAAGGACTACAAGTACCTATGGAGGATTTTACGATTCATGTAGTGATCTGGATGACCTATGAGCATGGGGAAATGATAAAACATGCAAAGGGGGTGCATCACAGCTTATGTTCCACGGCTAGTGATTTCATAGGACTATGATACATTGCTCAAAAAGATCATACAATGCAAGAAATCATCATGGTAGACAAACAATGAACATATAAAAGAGCATCATAATCACCCAATTTAAATAAAAGGTGCAAAGAAACATCAACATACAGACCTAATATAAGTCTAGTTGCAATGTAATCTTTATTCAGAACATCATGTAAGCTCATGTTCAAAGGAACTTACCTATGGTGTGTTCTCCTTTGATGGCTCGAGGTGTCTTCTCCATGGTGCTTTGGACACAGCTAGGGATGCTCAGGGAAGCAAAAAGGATGCTCAGGAAGCGGATGTGCTGGTTGCTAAGAAGTGGTGAGTTGCCAAGAGAGCTAAAGTGTTGCTCATGGGTGGCTTTTAAAGGAGATGAAGTTGTAAAGCCTCGGAAATCAATAGTCTTGCGTAGATTCGTAGAGGAATATTTGCAGGGGGAAGGTTACAAGCATAGAAGATGGAAAATCAAAGGCCAGCACCCTGAAAAGTGCCTGTGCGCCAGCTTGGTGCTCCACATTAGTGCGCCAGCTTGGTGCTCCACCTTGGTGCGCCATGATGGTACTCCATATTGGTGCTCCATTATGGTGCTCCACATTGGTGCTCCAGTGTAGTGCTCTCCACCTAGCTGTCCGGATTATTAATCGAACCATGGGTTTGTTATAGGCTTAGGGTAACCAAGATGCTAGATAAAGTTCAAATGAGATTAGGCTTACTATATCCAAAGCAACATCTTCTGGAGAGTTTACCTACGAGTCACCTCAAAATCGGGGTGTCTACAGAAATTATAAAAAAATTTCGTAATTGACAAAGCTATAGCTAAGAGACAAATTGGAAAATTACTTAAGAAAGTGAAATCAGATTGGGAAGGAAAATATACTTCAACTGAGATTCAAAAATATTGTGAAGAATTTGACATAATACATCAATTAACTTTACCATATTCACCTCAATCTAATGGTATTATTGAAAGAAAAAAAAAACTTTAACCAACATGATAAATTTTATGTTAATAACTTTAGGATTAACAAAATGTTGGTGGAGTAAAATACTTTTAAATTCTTGTACAATTCATAATATGATACCTCAAAAGGAAAAGTTTTAACCCCATATAAAATGTAGCATAAAATAAAATCCAATTTTAAAACTTCTAGGCTACCGGACGAAGTCTAGATGGTCCCATCCCAGATTCGATTAGGACGGACGAATGTTGGTGCCACCTCTTGTCTTTGAATTCCGATCCTAACAGACGGAATCGAGGCTATCCTTTTCATCTTCTTCTCGACTACCGGATGGAGTCTAGATGGTCCCATCCTAGATTCGCTCAAGACAGACGAATCTCGGTGCCACCTCTTTCCTTTGAATTCCGATCCTGACAAACGGGTTCAAGGCTACCCTTTTCCATTTTCTTCTAGGCTACCGGACGGAGTCTACATGGTCTTATCACAGATTCACTCCGGACGGACGAATCTCGATGCCACCTCTTGCATTTGAATTCCGATCCTGACAGACAGGTTCAAGACTACCCTTTTCCATTTTCTTCTAAGCTACCAAATGGAGTCTAGATGGTCCCATCCCAGGTTTGATCCAGATGCACAAATCTCAGTGCCACCACTTGCCTTTGAATTCCGATCCTGACAAACGGATTCAAGGCCACATTTCCATTTTTCTTCTAGGCTTCCAGACGGAGTCTAGATGGTCTCATCCCAGATTCGATCCGGACGGACGAATCTTGGTGCCACCTCTTGCTTTTGAATTCCGATCCTAACAGACAGAATTGAGGCTATCCTTTTCCATCTTCTTCTGGACTACCGGACAAAGTCTAAATGGTCCCATCCCAGATTCGCTCCGGACGAACAAATCTTGGTGCCACCTTTTACCTTTGAATTTCGATCCTGACAGACAGGTTTATGGCTACCCTTTTTTTCATCCTCTTCTAGACTACTGGACGTAGTCTAGATGGTCCCATCCCAGATTTGATCTGGATGGACGAACGAATCTCTGTACCACCCCTTTGTTTTTGAATTCCGCTTCGAACGGATGGAATCAAAGTAAACTGTCTTCTTCCTCATCATTTTGGGCTGGTATCCCAAGCTACTCGAACGAATTTCGTTATCAATCACTTTAGGCTGATAACCCAAACTATCCGGTCGGTAGGTCTGTCAACTTATCATACTTTGTCCCTCAATTTGCAAGCCTGATAGTCTTACCTAATGCCCCTTTCTTTGGGTTGGTATCCCAAACTACCCGGACGACTTCCGTTATCAGTCACTCTCAGATCGACGAGCCCGTTTGTCCTTGCCACACCTCTCATCAGTGGGGTGATACCCCAAACAATCTGGTTGACGATCGTCACATTGTCAGGAGTAGGCTGATACCGCCAAACTATCCAGTTGGCATCCGTCATCAGTTGACATCCGTCATCAGTCTATCAGCGGTCTGCAAGTCCGATATCTTGCCATGCATCTTTTCGGGCCGAAAGGTCTATCATTTGCCAGGTCCCACCTGTCGTGCCACGAGCCCGGCAGTCTTGTCCAGGCATCCCTTAGTACAAGTCGAGAAATCCCTTGCGCTCCCCTCCATGAGCTGATAAGCTACCTGCTCGTCACCAGCATCATCCTTTACATCAGTATTGCCCTCATGCATCATCCGACATCAGGGTCAACCCTTGCATCAACATCATGCATGGGCCACGGGTCATGACTTTTCGGTGCATCCACTGAATAAATGATTCACGGCCTCACAACAAGTACTACTCTCCCGTAGACTCAGGCAAGGTGTCTTGTCAACCCTGAGCATCGGTCTCGATTCTCTTGACCTCGCTCAGGGAGGGGCATCTGTAGACACCTCGATTTTGCAGTGACTTGGCAGTAGACTCCATTGGAAAGATGTCTGGTTGTGACCACCATCACCTAAACCCTAACTCCACCAAAACCCTGAACCCACAAATCCACTTAAGCACACACAAGCCCATTCAGGCCCACACAAATCCATTCTGACCTAATCAAGATTAAAATCAAGCAAAACTCATTTAAAACACTTAAAATCCAATTTAATCAAGTAAAAACCCTAATTAAAGTCAAAATAAAATAAAATCCACTTAAATCCATTTAAAATCCAAGTTAATCAAGTGAAAACCCTAATTAAAGTCAAAATCAAATAAAACCAACCTAAAACCACTTAAAATCCAAAATTTAATCAAGAGAAAACCCTAATTAAAACCAAAATCGAATAAAGTTCATTTAAACCACTTTAATCCATTTAAATTCAAGAAAAACCCTAAATTAAACTTAAAACCCTAAAAACCCTAATTTAAAATTACTTAATTAAACTCAAAATCCTAATTTAAACTTAAAACTCTAATTAAAATCCAAAACCCTAAAATAATTAAAATCCAAATTTAAAGCCAATTAATTAAACCTTAAATCAAAAGAATTTAATTAAAACTACAAAAAAACTAAGTTAAATAAAACCTTAAAATCCCTAAACCCTAATCACAAAACCCCTAAAAGAAAAACAATAATCCTAAAAAACCTAATTTAAAACCAAGTAATTAAAACCTAATTTAAAATAACAAAATCAAAACTTAATTAAAATCACCAAAACAAAAACCTCAAAACATAAAACCCTAAAATCCCTTAAAACCTAAAAGTAAAAAAAAACAAAAAACTAAAAAACCCTAAAAACACAAGCCTATCTGCTAGCCCCAATTCAAGCCCATTCATCCATCAATCACAGACTTAGGTAAGTCAGAAAATAATTCTAGCGATCAACCCTCATCGCCAGCGACATCCCAACATCTCCAGTGATCTCAACTGCACCCACTCCCTTGATCTCTCCTGCCCCACGTAACACCAACTGCAAGCCATGATCCCAACCGTGCCTTTTAAAGCATGAGAAACCACCAGAATTGGGACAGAGAGAAGGGACTAGAGGAGAACAGACGAACCAACGGAGAAAGACCACCTTCCAAGCCATTTTTGTTTTCTTCCTCCCGTCCAGAACGAACCCATCGATCTCCCCACCTTCAGAACCCTCCTCCAAGCCTATTTGCAACCTCGATGATCCCCTGAACCGTCGCCATCAGAGCCGCCGATCCAGGAGCCTCATTGTTCAATCTCGTCGGGAGAGAACACTGCCATCATCCCAGGTAATTTCTGCCCCTTTAGCTTTCAATTATACTCCCTTAGGCACATAGAGTCTTCTCGAGCCCTCTGAATCACACTCCAGCGGAGTTCACAGGCCCTGTGCACCGTTGTCTCCGCCTCTGGTGGTGGGTTCACCACCACCGACGAGTCTAGAGACCTCTTGGTCTGGGGGAGGCTCCATGGGCCTATCTTCCTTCTTCCTCCTCCTCCTCCTTAAGCTTCCATTGCTCAGGATGAGTCCAGCTGTCCCTCAATGGCTGAAGGTATCTCGCCGTTGTTCTGTGCCGTTGATCGTCGCCGCAAAGTCACTGGAGCCCTCTGAACGCCCCCGCCGCTCACCACCTCCTCCAAAAGCTCTGCCTTGCCGCCTGGAATCTCTCTGTGAAACCACGTCGTAGTTCCAGAACTCGGAGTGCCGCCCCAATCTCCGCCATGGCTATCTCCAGCGCAAGGGATGAGAGGAACACTCTAGACCTCCCCAGCCCTCGACGACACCACCAGGAGTCTCCTTGTGCCTCCCTGAAGCTTCTTCGGTCCTCGCCGCACCGCTCCAACCACAGTGTCACATCCGGTTACTCCACCATCGTCTTCTCCGGTGTCGACAACAACTCGCTAGAGTCAGAGGTGGGGGACACATCTTAGGCCTCCTTAGTCCTACCTAGCCCTGGAATGCTCCATCGTGCCTCCCTCTAGCCTCCTAGGCTGTTGCTGGAGCCCTCCAGCCGCTGCACTGCCGTTGGGTCATCGCCGGAGGTCGCGCTGGAGTGAGAACGTCGGGGAGCCTTCGATGAACTTCGAAGGATAGTTGTTTTAATTTAGGTCCATTTAGTTTTTTGGATTTTACAGTTGAGTCCTTAAATCATTTCATCTGGGTCCTTTTCTTTATGTTTAAGTCCTTGTAGTTTTAAATAACCTTTTTATTTCTTTCAGTATTCTTGTAAATATTGCATATTTTACCTTGTTTAATTTTAATTCCATTTTGAATCCTATAAATGCTTGTTCTCTCACATTTATGCCCCTGAGATTAGGTTTTATTTGCAATTAAGTCCTGAACATTTGCATCATGCATCCAAAGCTTTTAAAAAATAATTGTCTTTGTAAAATTTGCATCCATAACCCTAAAGTCATCCATAATTACACTAACATGTAAAAAACCTTGATTTCTATTGCATTTTGGTCCTGAAATTTTGCATGTCAGCCCCTGAAGTCATCCATAATTACATTGATCATGTAAAAACTAGATTTCTATTGCACTTTGGTCCTAAAATTTTGCATGTCAGCCCCTGAGCTCATTCCATAATGTTTTCGGGGCATGAACATTTACATCCAGGCCCCTGATTTTTTTTAAATCATTAATCATGGTTTTAATTATATTTTAAATCACATTTTGGTATCTTTATTGATCACATGTGCTTGTAAATCACCACCTGAATAGAGTTTTCATCAAAAACCATGTTTTCAATATAAATGAATTTCTAATTTTACATTTTAGTCAGATTTGCACTTTATGTGTGAATTTTACACAGTATACCTTGAAATTTCAAGAAATTACTAAAAATGTAATTTTCACACATGTCACACCATAGTGCCACATTTTCTTTAAATCGTTCATCCTAACATTAAGATAAGACTTTCTGAGTACATTTAAACCATTATTTTTCCCTTTTTGTGAATTTTGCACATTAGACCTAGATTTTTCAGGAAATTACCAAGGTGCAATTCTCACACAACTCAGTGCCACATTTTCCTTTGATCCATCATCTGCACACTAGGATAGAAGTCATTGAATGTATTTTAATCCAGGTTTTCATTCTTTTTTGTGAATTTTGCGTTTTGGTCCGTGTACTTGTCTGTTATTGTATTTACATCATTTTATTGTTTTTAAGACTTTGTCCTTTGCATGTTTTCTTGAAAATAACTTTTTCTTGACATTTGCATACATTTTAGCATATCTTAGACCATGCATCATCCACATACACACATTTATCACATCTGGCGATGGAAATGCCCAAATTGTCCCTGTGCCACCAATTCATGCACATGCATGTTAGTTCTTGTACTAAGTCATGCATAATCTCTGTCCGACTCATTCCTCAACATCATTTACCCATTTAGGTACATTTTCATGCATTCTACATAGTTTTCTATGCATTTGTACATCAGTCCATCCTTTTTAAGTAAGCCTGCATCTCGTGTGTTTCTTTCGTGGATTTTTCTTCATTTTGTTTTCGAAGTCCCACACCCGACATTTGATTTGATTTCCATTACTCCTACATTTTGGACTTTTCGATTTGATTTGGATTTCATCTCCCGAGGGCGTACATTAATTGACCGAAAGGCCGACATTGGCCCCATCACAGATTATTTTTCTTTTTTGATTTTCCCGACCTTTTCTATGATTCCGATGACTTCGGTCGGCCCCACTTTTAAACTTCTTTGTATCGATATGGTTTTTCTGAGCATTCTTTCCACAAACTCCGCCATTTTATGTGATTTTCTTCACATGTCGTTGTTTGCCTGTTTTACGTGGACTTCTTCGCAATTTTTCCATCTGGATTTCTGTGATGTTTTCCACTATTCTAATGATGTGGGTCTATCGCATTTTTGATGCTTTTGATGTCGGTGTGATTTTCTAGAGCATTCTTTCCAAAAACAACGTCATTTTATGTGAATTTCTTCACATGTCACAGTTTACCTATTTTACGTGGACTTCTTTGCAGTTTTTTTGTCTTCATTTCCGCGATGTTTTCTATGATTTTGACGATTTGAGTTGGTTGTATTTTTGATTCTCTTAAGGTCTGTATAATTTCCTGAGCCTTTCTCACCAGAAACTTAGTCATTTCATGTGATTTACCTTTAGCAAGTGAATTAGACTAGAAAGACCGAGCTTCTCGGGCGTACGGGGGTGCCTAACACCTTCCCCGTGCGTAATAGGAATCCATACCCATCCTCTGGTTTAAAGACATCTGGCCTTCACGTTTGCATCTCATGCATTCATCCTTTGTGGTTTGTTTGTGGTTTTCCTCATCTTTCCCTTAAAAGACTAAGTGGTGACTCCTTTTCTTTTCGTTTTTATCCTATCTTGTGCCTTCGCTATCCTAGCATGGCTGGGCCTCCTCCCTATGGCACGACTCCACGTCGGATCCCTAGGTGGGCATGGTCACAGGTTGTGACAAGCTAAACCAATACCCAAAACCCAGTTTAACACTCCAAACCAACCAACATCGTAAAACCACGGGCCCGAAGCTCACTAGTGGTTCAAACACATAGGAAACAAGCTCAAAGTCCAGCAACCAGGCACTGTCAAAGAGCTCTCGCGTACAATGGCCGCGAACAAGGACTACAGGTTGGATGTGTGGGTGTTTTGGGTCTGTAGCAAAGTAGTTGAATTGATCAATTTTGTGGATCTAGATTTTGAGGTGGTTGATGAAGATGCCAATGTTTCCACTGACGTTGATACCTTTTGTGATTGCCACTTGTCCTTCGATTTTATGGGCTGACAAGGTGCCTTGTGGGAGTGTGATTGTGATGTGGGTTCTCGGTCCACAGTGTTGGCCACGGGATGTTGTCTAGTTCCTTCCCTTCAAAACAAACAATACAAAAAAGAAATCTAGATTAGTTCTAGGTGTAGTAAACGATATTAAAACAAACAATACAAAAAAGAAATCTAAATTAGTTCTAGGTGTAGTAAACGATATCAAAACAAAACAAATAATATGAACAGATAAAATTAAATACCAATCGGGGGTTGTCTCTGCATGCATATGCCATGGGCTATATTATGTCATGCAATGATTATGTAAAGGAAAAAAAATGAATAATTGAAAAAAAAAAATACTCCCTTCACTCTCGTATGCTTTCAAGTGGATGGAGAAAGTGAATGCAGACGAAGCTTTGAAGGCACTTTTGGCTCTTGGAAGGAGAGACGATCTCTTCTAGATCTAAGACATCTTATATGGAAGTTGGACAGAGTGGGGGGCTATAGCTTTCTCTCCCTATCAGAATTTCTCTTTAGAGTTTCTTACTGGCTCCTTAGGGTTTCAAAATTGCCTCCTCTCAAACTCTTGACCTAAGGAGTCTATTTATAGAGTTTTGGGGGTCCAAATCTCGTCAATAACGAATGGGAGATAAAGGACCAAGATTAAACTCGTTAAAAATGGTAAAAGTCTTGTTTTAGAACTCGTTGTCGATATGGCTAGCGATAGAATCTCAACACCACCGCCTGTACAGACGACGAGGCAGTAGATTCCGTTTCTACTACACGTAGTAAATCACTGCGCAAAAGCCAATGAAATCTATCACATTAGCTAGTCACCAAGTGTATTGCCGTTGAGCAACTAAAAAGAAAAAAAAATTAAAAATTAAAATCCTAAAATATCTTCATACGAATCTATTAGCAAATAATGATCAAATCAATGATTTAAAATCGTCTTCGTAATAGAAAGATTTCAAATAAATTCGAAATTCAATTTAAACTCAAAATATTAAGTAAATAAAATTTTAAAATTTTAAATCTCTAAAATTATGAGAATATCAGTTAAAATCAAAGATATATTAGATTTAAAATTAATTGGCAATAATCTAGATATTTTGGATGTTATCTTTATTTTAAGGCATTATCTTAAATTAAATATAGTTATAACATTAAAAATGTGACAAGTTATCATAAAAATCTCATTTTTGGTAAAAATAAAGATAAGTAATCTTAATTATCATGTCATCCAAATATTTAGAATTTTCTGGAATTATTTGACATTTATAATGATTTATATGATATACATATATATTTAAGTGTTAGAAAATAATAGAAATCGTAATAATTATAGAAAAAAATCATGATAATATTTATAAATGTCTCATATATCTTATTAAAGTCCAGAATGACAAATTATGTGGAGAGAGAATGTCAGGATTCTCATCGCTTGATATTGTGGTACTGAGACATCTCGTCGCCTATCTTAACGGTGACGTGGCATGTTGCTTTCTGAAGTGGTAACGAGGCTCGTTGCCTGTCACATTGGCAACATCTTAGTCTTTTTCATTTTATCCCCTGTCTTTTATCTTATCCAAAGAGATACATTAAAAGTTCGAAAATATTTCAGAAATTCCATAAAATCGTAAAAACTTCTTCTTTATCGTTAAAATACTCAAATTTGCCACCAATTTGAGTAAAGTACGGGCATCGACACTACCACAACTGATGACTCTTACCAAAAATTGTTCAAAGGACTTAAATCTACCATTAGTTTGAGTGTATTAGTTCTGTCACAGTTAACGACTTTGAATTAAGTAAAATTAAGAATGTTTTTAAAGAAATCATGAATAATCTAGAAAATATGCAACAAATCCTTCGCCATGTGATCTAAAGGCACCGCAAGAGTTCCTATTCTAGATGGACTCTAGAAAATGTAAAAATGGAATATCTACAGGTTCATTTAGCCCATGAACCATCAACTTATAGGTCCTTGTGAGCATGCATAACTTTGGGGACATATCCTAATATGTCTTGACCCATCACGTCTCTTCTCCACTACCTAAACCCTAATCCTATCCTTCCAAATCCATCCACCACTCATTCAAGCCTTCAAGCACATCTAACATCTCTCATGCTGAAAACCCTAACCTAACCGTATGAAACTAATCTCAGTCCTTCAACTCAAACCTATCTAAATCCAATAACTCCCATGCAAACCCTAGTCTTATAAAACCTACCTATTCATGAACGTCAAGAGAGGAGAGAAGAAGGCAAATCCTGAACCCTCAAGAGAAGAGAGAGGAGGGGGTAACTTTTGAACACGTAGAGGAGAAAAGGAGAAGAAGGCAAAATCCAAGACCCTAAAGAGAAGAGAGAGGAGGGAGGCAACTTCTGAACCCAAAGAGGAGAGAAGGGAGGTGGAGGCAACATCTGAACATGTAGCGGAGAGTAGAAGGAGAACTCATAAACCCAAGCATCACGTTAAAATCCACAACAACCTCCACGTCCAAAAAACCCTAGGAGAGCAACACGTAGAGAGAGGAGGTAGCACGTAGACAACCCAAACAGCAGCAGTCGTCCCCACACTACAACCCAACACCAACAGCATCCCATCCCAGAAACCACCGCAGTTTTCTTCCTTGGGCCAACACGTGCAACCTTCCGGCTTATGCCTACCAACACCACTCTGGCCCACCATAGTAGCCACGACCCATGAGAAAGCCCACACCTCGCGAAGGAGACCCAACCGGACTGCACAGGGGCGGATACAAGTGGGGGCCAGTGGGGGCTTTGTCCCCACTAGACTTAAGAAAAATTTCCTTATATTGTGTATATGAGTTTGTAAATTGCCCCCATCAAATGTTGAAAACACGTTTTCTCCTTCCCTCCCCCACGCGAACCTCTTCGTCTTCTCTTCTCTTCTACCCAAAAACTAAGAATCGGCGCCGCCCTCTCCTCTCATCCTCTATTCCTCTTCCACTAGAGCACTGAGCATGAGACGGAGACAGGAGTCTGACCGCTGCACCAGCCAGGGCGCTAGGCTGCCAGCGGCCAGCCGACTGCTTCCAACCGGACGTCTGCCATCCAGACTGCCCCAAGCACCAAGCACGACGAGCAGTCGAGCACCACTAGCGTTGCACACAGCACCCGCCAGGTCGCCAGCCCGCCATCGGAGGAGCACGAGACAGGACTCTTGGGGCACAGCCGCTGAGCCGCACAAAGATCGGACTGTCACAGGAGTCCACACTCCACTGCACAGAGATGGACCTGCATTGATTATTTGATGGTTGCCACTTGCTGTCTTGCCAGGTTGCCCATTTGCCCAAGGTATGTATTGATGGACCTCAATGTATTGTCTCAATGTATTGTCCACACTCCACTGCACCATCCATTGAGTTTTTTAAAAAAATGTAGTTTTTTTAAAACTTAGAGTTATGAGTTATCAATGATTATCAATGTATTGTCCTTATATTTTTATCATCTCGATCATTGCCATCAATACATCTATTAATGCCACAATGGATAATTGATATTTACATTCTTTTTTTGCAGGTTTTAAATAATCTTTCTTCTCTGGATTATTGGATATTTTGACTTTGAATTTTGAAGGATTTAAATCCATTCTTGATTCCTTATTTTTCCAAGAACAAATCTAAGGTAACATGACAATCATTTTAAATCAATTTATTTTTGTTTTTGACTTGTATCATATGTTAATCATTCTTCCTTATTTACTTGATTATTTATTAGGAATATCACTTATTCTTGTCGACTTGTTTACTTATCTATTAATTGTTTTTATTATGTTGCGTCATCTTTTTCATTTTTCTTTCTATGTAGAGTTATGGATAAATTTTTGACAAAAACTCCAAGAATACGAAATGAAAATGATGATGAAGCTGAGCCTTCTTCAAAGCATCGTCAAGTAGAGATTGATTTAGAAAATATTCCTACTGATCCTGGTTTAAGACCAAGGATGTCTAGTTATCACTACAATGACA
>JAMKQA010070060.1:0-16942 GCA_024699735.1 Posidonia australis | reverse complement strand
CATGTAATAACATCCTTTGCATTAGTTTTGCATCTAGTGAAGTTTGGCTTGCCGCTTGGGTATGGTGAACTGGTGGCTTTCCAGAACTCTTTGTGTGGAGTTCTTTTGCACCAGTCCATGATCCCGACCCATGTGGCGTGGCTGGGATTCATTAGCCTTCATCAGGGTAGGGTTGTGTGGTCTTGTGTGAGGCTTATTGCCCTTGAGAACAAGACCCATGACATGATGTCTTGGGTTTCCTCTTTCCTTTATGACATTGTGGAAGAGTGGGGAACTCACATGTGATCAGGTCTTTTAGATGTCCATGATGCATTTTCAGATGGTTTTATGCATGTTTGCAAGGTTTTATATCGCATGGCACATTAGTCTAGCTTACTGTCTGACCTGCATTTTGGTAGGTGCACCACATAGGTGCACATAGGTGGCGCACCAGTCTAGCGCACCACACAGGCGCACTTGCCTGTTTTTTGACTGCACACAGTGGCTTTTTGGGCATGGTATTTAGTATGATTCTCGATTTGCTTTGCCATTGGTTTTGTTTGGGTGTCTTCCTAGATATATCAGGATGAATCCAGTCTGTTTTCATCCACATTTGTGCATGGTAGCATAGGTTTTGCACATAGCAAAGCGAGGACGAAAGTCACTCAGTGTTATTAGATCTTTGGTCATATCCATGCAATATCTTTGCACCGGTGTTTGATCCACCACTCGGGTGACCTTTCTGAGCATTAGGACACACCCTACAATCCCTCCATAAGGCACCACTTTCATATAGAGCTGCATTGCATATTGCCTTTGAGCGTATAGAAATAGGCTGAAAAGCCAACATTCCATACAAGTAAACGAGAACCCCATGAAAGACCGACTTTTTCGGGTGCACGAGGGTGCCTAATACCTTCCTCGTGCATAACAGGGATCCTTGCCCATTTTTCTGGTTCATGTTGACCTTGTCTATTGGTTTTATGGCATGATTTTAATTGTTTTAAAACGATTTTCCTCGTCTCCTGTTTTCAAGTAGACTAGGTGGCGACTCCTGCATTTTTATCCTTTGCTTTTTTTTGTTTTGCCGTGACTTTGACGACCCTCGTGCATTTGGCCTTTTGTGCCACGCCCGAGGCTGTCACCGGCATGGTTACAGGAATTGGCGACTCCGCTGGGGATAACCAGATCCCGACTTTCGTTTTGGTTTTTTTTTGTTTACTTTGGCTTTTCTCCTTATTTGCTTGTTTCCCATGCTTTGCTTTGCTTGTCTCTTTGTAATATAAGCTATGTCTTCCTTTCATGCATGCCTTTAGTATGATGGGTGTTTTCTTTTTACACATTTGCTATGCCACCCCTTTTGCACATAACATGCACATGCTTCTTGTTTGTTAATAGATGGTTGCTTTGCATGTTTTCTTACCTTCTTGTATATGCCATGTTTAGGAGATTAAAGACATGCCTTCTTCCCTTTTTGGTTAATAAAAACATAAAAACCAAAATTAATAAATAGGACACAAACTAGTGACAAATTGCAAACTTGCCCCCATGGTTTAATAAATTTGCAAGTAAAAAACTTAAAGCATATTTTGCATTTATCATATAGGGCATGCATCTTCTCATCTCTTGAGTCCACCTATATAGTTTGCGAAGGACATTTCCCGATTTTCTCATTCTATGACTTTGGCATGGGATGAGATATCTATATGACCCCCCTTGTCTGGGGTCGTGTCAGTGTTAATAGAGGGTACAGCCTACTACTTTGGCAAAGGACGAGGCCTCGAACACACCACCTGTTCACTACCTAAGCTTTGGCTAGGATTTAGAACAAGAACCTTTATCTTCTAACCTTGAGTCGGAGACTCATTTACCCTTGTGTGAACCTGGAGTAGATGGCTTGGTAGGACACCCCTAGATTGTGAGAGAGCGCATGCTAGAAGCAATCATGCATTTGCATCTCATACCATCATAAGCACTGCATCTTTTCTGACTTATTTCTTTGTTTTTGTACAAAGAGTACCTGTTAGAGTTCGAGTTCCTTAGCCTGAGCTCGAGGTTTTTTCCTTTCGTTGACACCCGGTACGACCCGATTTCAACCACATCTCCCGAGTTATCTGTCACCTTAGATGATAGCTCGTCCTAGGATCCGTCCTCTTGTGCCCAGCCGCAGTCCAATCCGTACTCGCTCGCGATCCACTATAGCCCAGCAAACCAGCGAGCCCCATTCCTTTGCTGTCCTGGAGGAGGTCCCCGTTTTGGCATACCCTTCCTTTGTGTCGGTCCCCATCATCACTGCAGCCTCCACCTTTGCCTTAGCATCTGGAGGACCTCCGCCATCCCAATATCGTGTCCCTATGGCTACCCTGCCTTCGGGACCATCATCTTGGTCTTCTGTTGCTGCTGGGGCCTCAACAGTTGAGTCTGTTCCCATGACCTTCTCTCAGACTCTTTTTGCTGCTCCTCCCCAAGGCTATTTTTTTTCTAGCCCCCCTCCGACTGCAGCTATCTCTGTAGTAGCCTCTCCCCAGTTTGGACAGCTGGGATCTCAGCTTCCTGACACCTCTGTCCCTTTTTTGTCTCCATCCTTTGGAGCCACTGGTGATGATCTCGTGATCGCGCAGCTACAACAAATGTCAGCCCTCGCCCAGCAGTTGTAGGGATTGGCACTCGCGCTCCAACCCTTTTCAGTGTTTTCCTTCCCGACTCCCGAGTTGCCTTTGCAACCGACCCTAGGACCACAGATTTTACCCATTGCACCACCCCCACAGTCGTCGCCATCCCTCGTCTCTCCGACGATAGGGGTATCGACATTGCCTTTTGCAACACCGCCACAACACCCACCACAGCATGCATCTCCGTTATCTAGTGGCCAACCTTCTAGGCTAGCGGGAGTGCAGGCTGCCATGAGCGTAGTACCCGAGGCCATTCTGGTCCAACAGTTCTTACTCCTGCATTCTGCACCTACTGTAGGACCACCCCCTGCCTTATCCTCACCCATGTACCAGACACACGGTTCATCTTTTGTCCCACAGCACACAGCACCCATGCACGGGCACACTGGCCATCCTGTCGTAGCACCAGACGGTGGAATGGTGGATCCGAAGGAACCTTTAGGGGCGACCCATATAGTGTACGCGGCACCCGCCACAGCTGCACAATCTGCTATAGCGTTAACTCCAAATGCTCTCCTTGCAATGGTGAATGATTTGGAGCGCACACTTTGACAAGTGCAAGGCGGGGACCGTTGGTCCTACCAATCCAGGGACCTCTGTTATTTTCCAGAGGCGACTCTCCCATCGAACTTTCAAATCCCAATGTTCGAAAAATATAATGGTAGAGGCTGCCCGATTTCCCATCTTAAAGCCTATTGCAGAGACCTCGCCCAGCTTTAAGCTGACGAAAGGTTGTTAATCCGCCTGTTCTAGAAAAGTCTCACGGGGCCCGTGTTGAAGTGGTTCACTTCGCTCAACATGGCCACCATCAAGACTTGGGACGACCTTACACTGGCATTCCTCAAACAGTATTCTTTTAACCTCAACATTGTCCGAAGCGTGAGGACATAGTCGCAATCAAATAGAGGCTCCAAGAAACATTTGGGGAGTATGTTGGACGATGGCGGTCCTTGGCTTCGCAGGTCAAAGATAGGCCCTCCGATGAGGAGTTTATTGAGATTGTGATCCGAGGAGCACAGCCAGTAGTCGGGGCTCTGCTCAGCATACAACCAGTCACCACTTTTTCTACTTTGCTTCGGATGGGTGCCTGTGTTGAGAGTTCACTGCGCGGTGGCAGTTTTCCAGCACTCTCTGCATTTGCCAAACAAGCCACTTCCTCACATAGTGGCGCCAGCAGCAGCAACAACCATAATGCCAATCCACCCAAGAGGCGAGATCCCTCCAAGAATGCAGTTTCTTACATTAGATCCCCTACTGCATCAACAAATGTCCATTCGCCCCCTCAACACCAATTAGTTTATGCACCCGCACCCACACATGAAGCACCTCATGCATCACACATCACTCCTACTGCCACTCTAGTTTATCCTACCCACTTGTAGGGATGCGCCCGCCATTGGCACATCCATAGCCGTGGTGGCAACGCCGTGACAGGCGCCACTATACCTCTTTAGTGGAGCCGTTGAGCATGGTGTTCCCTAAAGTCGCATCCCTTTTGAGGCTGCCTGAGATTCGCCCACCACCAAGTCTGCTTCCTACATGGTATAATGCGAGCACGTTTTGCAATTTCCATCAAGTCGCAGGCCACTCGACGGATAATTGTCTCACACTAAGGAACGCAATCCAAGACTTGATTGACCAGAGGGTCATTGTCATTAGCACGTAGGCGGCAGGCCTCGAGCCAACATCAGCAGCCACACAACCACCACCAGCACAACCCAACATAGTTAGCCAGCCATTACCTTAGCATTCAGCCCCGGGAGCAGCAGGCCCCTCGGGAGTCAATTCCATTTTTTCTTGTTGATTCTATTTGATCTTTTATTCATGATGTATTCTCCCCTTTTTCACATCAAGTTGTATCTATCCTTCCTGGGTGATTCCGAGGAGTCGATTAGTTTGATTCGGCCTACCATTGGGGCACTCTCTGCTCTAGCTCCAAACCCCGTCCGCTTCGAGCCTTAAACCTGTAATGTTCTATAACGTGTCAACCAATTTACGCCAGTCAATTTAATTCCTGCCCTTGAACATTCGTAGTGACCCCTATTTGATGGTCGAAAACTGGAGTCGCAAGTGGGGATACGAGAAAGGAAGCCCTTGGGTGATACAGCCAAGGAATCGCCAAACCAGTCAAGCCAAAACAACGGAGAGAGCACGAAAGATTAGGATACGAGTATCAATACCAGCAGAAGAGACCCCTGCACTTTGGTAAGTCCCCAAAGATGATCATTTCCCGCGTTTTGACTAACTTTACCAGTGCAAGCGTCTTGAATCCATGCTAGAGTTTGTTCACAGCCTCAATGTCATAGTCGCCAGCAATTTGGATTTATTCAAAAGAATTTTTTAAGAGAATGATCATTCAGAGTCAGAGCAGACCTGTGAACAGTTTCAAAGTTGTTCAGTGTTGTCAAAGTCAAAAAAATCATCATTGCGTGCAAGATCTTGCTCAAATCGGCAATGCGTGCAAGATCTTGCAAAACATTCCATTGGGAGCAATGCGTCTCTATGTTTCTTGCATCTAGCATTCCAGTATTTCAAATTACTGCATCCGGACAGTACATAAATCACATCATATGCATTGTACTTTCTTTTCGTTTACACTGTAATCATAAGATGAGACATTGTTGGCATAACCAGGGAGGTAAGGGAGGTAAGGGAGCCAATATTTGTGGGAAAGTGGGCGAAATGTACAAATTCACAAGGGACCTATACCTCCAGAGGGAGAAAAAAATGATAGGTCAGGAGAGAGTGTGAGCCAAAGAAAATATAGTCTTCGGAGCACAAAAGAAATAAGAAGATAGAAGTTGCAGATAGAAGTCGGCTCCAATGAGAGAGGCATGCAAGACGACTCTATCCCTATAACATAACTTGGAGAGGAGTTGAAGCATACACCTACCAAGCCCATATTTTGAAAGGGACTAGCCACCCCTTAAGTTAAACTGAAAGAGCAGCCACCCCTCAGCATAGGTGTTTATTACCTCCAAGTAGGGATAGGGTTGGTTAGCATGCTTTTGATGGAGTAAAAAAAAATGAATTATTGAAAAAAGTAGGTGTAGAGCCCTAAGAGTTTGGCAGGGAGCCCATTTTATCCCGAAAGCCCATTGGTTGAGTGAGAGCCACCATAAACCCAGGGATCCAAGTAGCACCAAGTGAGTTGAGGACATTCTAGTTCCTTGTAGCAGGCAATGAACGCTTCCTCGGTGCTGAGGCATATCTTCTACAAACCATGCATAAATCTTACTTCCATCTTATGAGTCTTGCACAAATCACTTAGCATTCAACATTTTTGATCGCACCGCTTTTGCATTTTGCATCGCTTTGCAAGGTGTTTGCCCACATTCCAACCAGGGGCATGCTAGCTGCCTTTTGAGTCAGAATATTAGCAAAAAAGGGATCTTCAACCAGGGGCATGTTAACTGCTCTTTGGTTGGAAATAGGTTTTTGACTAGGGGCATGCCAACTGCCTTTCTAAGTCAAGGAGATCATTGGGACAGTACTACTTTTAGGAGCACGAAAATGAAGCTTCTCACAAGCACCTCGGGATAAGCTTGTCAGTTGACGCAACACAGAAGCATAGCTATCAAGGCACATGAAACTGGCTGGTGACATGTACGGCAAAAGCACGCGGATTCGTCGGACTTCTTCCAAGGTGAGAGTAAGCTCTATCTACTTGAAGCAAAATGCATGGAAAGTGGACTTCCAGAATCTAGCCGTAGCACATAACAAGTGTCATTTCACTTCAAACTTGGCAATATTCAACAACGAGGATGATATGCTTCAAACCCACAGATGTTCACGTTCCTCAGCAATTATTGCACCAATCAATGTTTGCAAGACATTAGAACAGTGTTTTGGTGTCACCATGGTTAGATGCCCCAGCAGTTATGATTTAGCAATTATCTAGTGGGCCCCGTCATATACAAACAGGTGCGGAATCCTTTTGTTTGACCTTTGACTGGGCGGTCAAGGTCCTTTCCTTTGCTTTCCTTGGAATTTTGCAGGCGCGAAATCCTTTTGTTTGACCTTTGACCGGGCAGTCAAGGTCATTTTCTTTGCTTTCCTTGGATTTTCATGGGCGTGAAATCCTTTTGTTTGACCTTTGACCGGGCGGTCAAGGTCCTCTCCTTTGCTTTCCTTGGATTTTCGCGGGTGCGATATCCTTTGGCTTGACTTTTGACCGAATGGTCATGGCCACTTCTTTCCTTGGATTCTCGCTGGCGCGAAATCCTTTTCCTTGGCTTCTGATCGGGTGGTCAAAGTCATTTCCTTTCCTTTTCCTTAGATTTTTCACAAACGCGAAATCCTTTTACTCGACCTTTGACCGAGCGGTCAAGGTCATTTCTTTTCCTTTTTCCTTGGATTCTCACGAGGGCGAAATCCTTTTCCTTGGCTTCTGACTGGGCGGTCAGAGTTGAAATTTGACTTGGCGGTCAAGGTCATTTCTTTTTCTTTTTCCCTTGGATTCTCGTGGGCGTGAAATCCTTTTCCTTGGCTTCTGACCGGACAGTCAAAGTCGACCTTTAACTGGACGGTCAAGGTCTTTTCTTTTTCTTTTTCCCTTGGATTTTTGCTGGCACGAAATCCTTTTCCTTGGCTTCTGACCAGGCAGTCAAAGTCGACCTTTGATTGGGCGGTCAAGGTCATTTCTTTTTCTTTTTCTCTTGGATTCTCGTAGGCGCAAAATCCTTTTCCTTGGCTTCTAATTGGGCGGTCAGAGTCGACCTTCGACCGAGTTGTCGAGGTCATTTCCTTTCCTTTTTCATTAGATTCTCGCAGGCGTGAGATCCTTTTCCTTGACTTTTGACCGAGTTGTCAAAGTCGACCTTTTGACCGGGTGGTCAAGGTCTTTACCTTTCCTTTTCCTTGGATTTTCGCGGTCGTGAAATCCTTTTGCTCAACCTTTGACCAGGAGGTCAAGATCCTTATCCTTTTCCCTTGGATTTTCGTGGACGCAAAATCAAACTGTTTGATTTTTGACCGAGCGGTCAAGGTCCTAATCATCCTTTTCTCTTTTGGGTTTTCGCAAGCGCGAGATCCCATTGCTTGCCCTAGGTCCGTGCGGATAAGGCCCTCTTTCTTGTTTGATAAATAGTATGTTTGTCAAGCCCCTTTTCTTTCGGCTGGTATCCCCAACTACTCGGTTGACAACCGTCACGCTGTCTAGCAATCGGGTTGACGAGGCTTGGTTGACTTGTCATATCCCACCTCTTCAGCTTGATAACCTTAATAATTCAACTGATGAGTCCGACAACTTATCATGTCCCTGCCAGTGGTTCCCTCTGCACGCAGGATTTCTTTTGTTTTTGCAATAGCACTTCATCATTAGCATCAGCTTTGCATTCAGCATCGGCTCATGCATTTGCATTGGCATCACATTTTCAGCATTTAGCACAGCAGGCGCACGTATTTTGCATTTGCACATTTGCATTTGGTAAGACTTTCGGTGCATCCACCGGATAAGTGACCTAGTGCCTACAGCAAACACCACTTCTCCGCAGCCTCAAAATGGAGGTATCTTGTCAACCCAGAGCATCAGTCTCGGTTCCCTCCATCCCTCGACCTCGCTCAGGGAAGGGCATCTGTAGACACCCCGATTTTGAGGCGGCTCGTAGGTGAATTCTCCTTTAAAATGTTGCTTTGGATACAGCAAGCCTAATCTCTTTTGAACTTTATTTGGCACCTTGGTTACCCTAAGCCTATAGCAAACTCATGGTCCAATTTACAATTCAAGCAGTTAGATCTGGAGCACCACAATGGAGCACCAAGCTAGCGCACCATGGTGGCGCACCAAGCTGACGCACAGCCACTTTTCAGGATGTTGGCTGTTGACTTTCCATCTTCTATGCTTGTAACCTGCACTTGCGAATATTCCTCACGAATCTACACAAGGTTGTTGAGTTTCGAGGCTTTTTGCATCCCAAGGAGTTACCTATTGAGTTTCTTTAAGAAGCCATCCATTAGTAGCCTTTTTCACTCTTTCTTGGCTGTCCACCGTCTCTTAACAAGTCACCTACTCCTAGCAACCTACACCCCAACTTCCAGCATTCCCAATCGTGTCCATAGCAACAAGGAGGAGATACCTTGAGCCATCCAAGGAGGAGACATTATAGGTAAGGTAAGTTCCTTCGCTCATCTCCATATGGATTTTACATGATAGAACCTGCAACTAGGCTGATATATTGTCTATATAGTGATGTTCTCTTGTATCTATTTGTGTTATTTTGGATGTTCACGATGCTCCTTTCTATATTCATTGCTTCTTTGTCATGATGATTCTGTGATCTCTATTTTAGCAATGAATCGTAAGTCTTATGTAGCCACTAGTTATGGAATATGAACTGTAATGCGTCCTCTTTACATGTCTTATCATTTCCACATGCTCCTTAAGTCAACTAAATCACTGCATGAATCATAAAAACCATACTGCAGTCCATATAAACCCATGAACATGCATGACTTGAGGAGAGAATGATAAGAGTGTTTTAATGCTAGTTTATTTAACATGACTAAGTATTCTGGCATCTAGGTAGATGATCTGAATAATCAGTAACCAAATTCACTGCATGTATCTGGCCCAAATTCTGAAATCAGACTGCAGTCTGATTCAGAATTTCTAGGGTGCACCAAACTAGCGCACCAACCTCGCACAATGAGCTGAGGCACCAGGTTGGCGCACTATCCTGGCGCACCAGCCTGGTCACAGGGTGCAAGCAGCTCATTGTGCATTATGATTTGCATGCCTTACTATTTATCCTAGACTTTGATTTTCCTGATGTTTTATCCCTAACATGCCATGTTCTTGCTTGCATGATTTCAGCATGTAATAACATCCTTTGCATTAGTTTTGCATCTAGTGAAGTTTGGCTTGCCGCTTGGGTATGGTGAACTGATGGCTTTCCAAAACTCTTTGTGTGGAGTTCTTTTGCACCAGCCCATGATCCCAACCCAAGTGGCATGGCTAGGATTCATTAGCCTTCATCAAGGTAGGGTTGTGTGGTCTTATGTGAGGCTTATTGCCCTTGAGCACAAGACCCATGCCACGATGTCTTGGGTTTCCTCTTTCCTTTATGACTTTGTGGAAGAGAGGGGAACTCACATGTGATCAGGTCTTTTAGATGTCCATGATGCATTTTCAGATGGTTTTATGCATGTTTGCAAGGTTTTATATCGCATGGCACATTAGTCTAGCTTACTGTCTGACCTACATTTTGATAGGCGCACCACATAGGCACACATAGATGGCGCACAAGACTGGCGCACCAGTCTGGTGCTCCACACAGGCACACCTGCCAGTTTTTTCACTTCACACAGTGACTTTTTGGGCCTGGTATTTAGTATGATTCCCTATTTGCTTTGCCTTTGGTTTTGTTTGGGTGTCTTCCTGGATATATCAGGATGACTCCAATCTATTTTCATCCACATTTGTGAATGGTAGTATAGGTTTTGCATATAGCAAAGCGAGGACGAAAGTCACTCGATGTTATTGGATCTTTGGTCATATCCATGCAATATCTTTGCACCGGTGTTTGATCCACCACTCGGGTGACCTTTTTCGCATTAGGACACACCCTACAGTCCCTCTACCCATGTTTAGCATAAGGCACCACTTGCATATAGAGTTGCATTGCATATCACCCTTGGGCGAACAGAAATTGGTTAAAAAGCCAACATTCCATACAAGTAAACGAGAAACCCATGAAAGACCGATTTTCGGGCGCACGAGGGTGCCTAATACCTTCCTCGTGCATAACAGGGATCCTTGCCCATTTTCCTGCTTCATGTTGACCTTTTCCATTGGTTTTATGGCATGGTTTTAAATGTTTTAAAATGGTTTTCCTTGTCTCCCGTTTTCAAGTAGACTAGGTGGCGACTCCTACATTTTTATCATTTGCTTTTTATTGTTTTACCATGACTTTGCCGACCCTCGTGCATTTGGCCTTTTGCTCCACACCCAAGGCTGTCACCGGCATGGTTACAGAGAGCATATCTTTTGAAGTGGTTGGGCATTGGGCTTTACTCAATTGAATCCTGGCAAAAACCAAATTGACGAAGAACACGGACAAGATGGTATTCCACACCTCCCGTAAGCCCCAAAAGAATAACCAGTCGCATATCGCTATTGTTAAAGAAGACAATGAAGGGTTTCACAGTTGTGAACAGAATGCACCAGACTACAGTATCATCAGTAAGATTCCACAGTCTTTCGCATAGCTCGTGCACTTCAAGAAGGGTGCGTGAATGGTTGGTGCGACTGTAGGAGTTGAAGACAGAGTGTGGAGGGCGTAGGACTTCGACCCCAATGTGGGCAGTGAGCCAAGACTGTCAGGAAAAGCAGAGCACAGTTAGATAAGCACTGTAAATCACTAGAATAACAGTGCTTGCTTACTTGCACTAAGGCGCTGCAACCATGGAAATAACAGAAACGTTTCAATGCCCGATCCAAGCCAACATAGGTCTCTGCCAGAAGAATGAGGGTAAGACCAATTTGATGGGTGATCTTGGCCAACACTACCTCTGCCACCTCAATAGAAATTGTCATCCGGCCATGACTGAAGATGAGTTCCCCAAGGAAGTGTACCACAAAGCCGTGGAGCCACAAGCTACCTGATGACACACGGTCACTAGCAATCTTATCGAAATAATCCAAGCGCAGCATTGGAGTCGACCCATCCTTGTAGATGAGGCTCTTCTCGCAAGCACTTCGGGATAAGCCCGTCAGCTGGCTCAGAACAGAAGCATAACTGTCACGACGCATGAAAACGGGCGGTGACATGTACGACAACAGGCCGTAGATCCGTCAGACTTCCTCCAAGGTGAGAGTAAGTTCCGTCTGTCCAAAGCATAATACATGGAAAAGGGGTTTCCAAAATCTAGCCACAGTACATAACAAGTGCCAGTTCACTTCCACCTTGACAATGTTCAACAATGAAGAGGATATGCCCCAAACTCGTAGTTGCTCTCGATCCTCAGCAATTAATGCACCAATCCATCTTTGCAGAACATCAAAGCAGTGTTTTGGTGTCACCATGGTCAGATACCCCTACATGGAAATTATGAAGATGGATGTTGGAGCAAAGCATAGCAGGAATATCAAGTTTGGGCAAAACAGAAAGTCATATAGCCAAATGATTTCTCAAGGTGGAGAGCATCAAACAAGTTCACAAATCTAAGGAATGATAGAAATATGAGAAAATATGCACCAAATCTGAAAATGATAGAAATCAAAGCATGTAGCTTATCCCCATAGCAAGAAACTTAAGCATGATAAAAAATCAGTGTATGTAGCCTTTTCTCCCTTTGCAAGATATGAAGGAAAATAAGCAGTAAAGATCAAATGGAAGAAGCAGTATGTGGATCTGTGTAAATATAAAGAAACCTCTCAAGGAGGATCATTTTTTCATTATTACATCAGAGAAAATGGGCAAGATCACATACCATTGCGAGCCGAGAAAGAGCGTAACCGGCACCGAGAGAGCAAAAAATGAAGCTTGAAGGAGGTTTGAGGGCCTGAGAATGGTGTTTGCAGCAGGAAAGGCGGTGGATTTCATTGGGGAATACAAAATAATATAGAAAACAGAGAGGGGTTGCAGTAGAAAACGAAAGCAAGCTGGCATTCTAAACAGAGAGCACCAAGGTGGCGCACCAACCAGGCGCACCTAGCTAGCGCACGAAGCTCGTGCACCACCTGGCAGGCAGCAAATAGAACCTCCCCTAAAATGTCAAGCTCACCCAAATCAACGCCATTTCTCAAGACCTGCATGAAAACATATATTTTACACACACAGATAAATACCCAAGAGGGGGGTTGCATTCCAAAAATAGATTTGCATTCATGTACATTTAAAGTACAAATTACATTGTTCAGAATACAAGTAGCGTCATTCATACACAAGGAGTGGCATGACTAAACTGAAATAAAGAAATCTACTACTCCTTGCCAAACTCTCCCTCGTCGGAAGATCTCTCCAAGAAACTCTTAGCCAAGAGTTGAGCCCCTCGTCGAGTAATCCGAAGCGAATACCGGGCAACAGCAGTGGACTGAGAGCGGGCAGAAGAGCTTAGGACCATCTGTGAAACCTCGATGTCAAAGCGGTCCTCCTTAGACACTTCCAAGGTGAATTCCCCACTGTTGGCCGCATTCACCTCGTTAGCGAGGTAGTCCTGCTGAAAGATTCCCAAAAGAATGTCAGATTTGCAACAATGCCAAAGTATGCTGTTAAAGGAAAGTTAGAAAAGAGTACCGGTATGATGTTCCACCACTGCAGTTCCTGCACAGATTTGCAAAGTTGTTAAGCGAATCATGGCATAAACATAATGAAATTTAAAGTAAAATAAAGGTCATCATACCTGTTTCCGCCTAATGTCCTCGTAGAAGGAGGCAAACTTCTCCTCAAAGGCATGTGGAAACAAAACATGTGTTAGATTAGACCTTCTATATAGAGCAAATTTATTTAAGCAGAAAGTATAAGGTTTTACCTTAGCCCAATTGGAGGCATACCACATCCTACGCTGACTGTCATGCATGGCCTCCTCAAAAAGGTAGGGCTTCCTGACCCACCTATACCATGCTAAATAATTGATCTAGTTGACTTCTCGAAGAACATGCCTATCTTGAGAAGCCATAGCTACAACGTGCCGACTCCTCGCAGCAGCACGAGATGGGACTGGGAGATCCATGTCTGTAGGAGGAGTGGGGATGCAAAATTCATTGAGGAACTGATGCCTCACACGCCCCAGGAGAGAGTAGGCCGACTTCTTCATGCAATAGAATTTCACCTACTTGTCTCTCAGAATGCAGCCAGAGTTCAGAGGTGCCCAGTTAAACCCGTCATATCTCAAAAATGGGCGTAGGTGTACCTATTTGCAAAAAATAGGACAATCATAAGCATGCAGGCAGATACTGATATGCAGAAATGAAATTCATGTAATAAAACTTACATCCTCGAGCTCTACTAAGTCCAGAAAATGTCGGTAGGACTAGTAACTATAGACCCTCACAGCAACCCAGTGGTCGGACTCGACCCACTGACGAGGGAGGAGAAGAAGCTCATCCCGTAGGCGACCAAAGCAGTGCCCTCGCGTGATATGCTCCATAGCCCAGTACTAGCAAAAGAAAATAGAAAGAAAGTTAGTTATCAGCTATTATCAAAAAATTTGCAAAAAGGAAATAAATTTTTCACTAATACTTACAATGAGTAGGGGGTACAGTCCCACATGAGACTGACGACCTAGCCTAGCTACGTTGTCCAACCCGCAGATCAGCCAAATGTAGCCTGCCCCAACTCAGTCATAATGGTCCAAGTACTCTAGGTTGGTTCAGATATACTAGCCAATCAGCATGAATGCAATAGGCAGAAGATCATGGTGAGCAGATCCAACAAGAAGTGCTAGAGTACGAAATCGGCCTCGTCACTACCTAGCTCCGGGTTGGGCCAAAACTGATCCCACTTCCGAAGCCAACCCACTGTGATCATGTGCTTTCCCCGAGGTGGCTTTGGAGGAACACGGCCCAGGTGTGCGGGAGCCAGATGCATCCCATGAGTAGTCTCGCCAATAATCGGCTCATCGCAGAATAGAAGGCCCGTCAGCAAGGCCCACTTGTTGGGCAGCACTGTCAGTTCTCCGAACGGAAAGTGGAAGGTATGTGTCTCAAACCTCCATCTCTCTGCAAAGGCTCAAAAGAAGTTATAATGTCCATGGATGACTGGAATGCGAAGCAAACCACCAAAAGGAGACCGGTGGAGCAAGAAATTCTGCAAAAACTCAGGCAGGTGGCAGAAATGGTCGAGCATAGAAGCCCAATGACACCGCATTACCTGGTTAGCATCCCCAACCTGAAATAGTAATGGCAAAACAAATACAAGATTAGAGAAGCAGTAGTGCCAAAGCCAAGACATGCTAAAGGAAGAATGAAGATGGTTACCTTAAAATCTGGGCTCTCACAAATGTGATCATCATTGAGTAGTCGCCCCGCAAAGTTACAAGATTCCTGAAAGTACAGTTGTAAATTGACAAGTCAAATTTATATCATGGGCACAAGTCATTCCGAAGGGACTTACCTTGATGGGGATAATGGGTGCCAAGCTACTAGAGGCCTGAGACCTCGAAGAGCTACCCCGCCGCCGTGGGCGAGAATTGGACGATCTGTCTCGGGGAAGCTATGAGCTCTCCCCCTCAAGGACCGGGTCATCCTGCAAGTAGACAAGGGTCACAAGTCTGGATTTGAATAGTAGAGTCAAGCAAAGGAAATACAGTATATCCAAGCATAGCAAGGCACGAGCCTCGAGGTAAAACATGGCATTGCAAGTATTGTCTATTAGATATATTCATAAAATGTGCAGACAATGGTAGAATAAAAGAGTGTGATATGCATAAACAAAGCATTAGCATACATTTAAGCATTTTGGCAGCAAAAGCTCTTTTTACAAAAGTGCAGATTAAACGAGATGCAAGCATAGCCTAATATTGCAAGATGGGGTCCATTATTGAAAAAAGGTAGTTACGTGAAAATATGGGAGTTTAGTCATTGTTGCTTTTAAGCATGGCAGTGAAGCATCTCCGTTGCTGTTAAGTGAAAGTATGGATATTCACAACTCTGTTATGTACTCTTTACCCATGATTTGCAATTGAGCATTATTATTATTACTTAAGCTTGATTTAGTAAAAATCAAGGCATGCTTAACAATGGCAGGGAAAAAATTATTTCAATCTCATCGCAAGACAAATGACATGGATGGCATTATAATTCAGAAAAATGCATGGATCTACAGTAAATGAGGTTCATTTTTGCAAAGCTTATTCTACTTGATGCACAACAAAATCACCCAACAACCAACTCATCACCACCTCGCCACTGGCCCTCCCAGCAGCCCGCCAGAGTTCACCATCGTCGACCCACGACCCGCCGCACCTCCGACCAGCCACCACCCGCCGGCGTGACTCGCCACCAACCCGCAACCCACACCATCATAGACCTACACACACCACCACCACTCAGCCCACCGGAGTCCACCACGCCACTACCCAGTCCAGTCTGCCACCCACCGTCGGCCTGAACCTGTCACCGCAACCCTCCACCACCTCACACCAACCACCCGCCAGACCACCTCCCACCATCCATACGACCTCCTCACACTTCATTCACCTCCACGACACCACCCACAACTCGTCGGAACCCATCAGCCGTCGACCATCAAAGGGAAAAAGGGATAGGGCACCAAACAAAAATGGAGAGAAAGAGAAGAGAAGATCGGGAAGAAGGAAATACCTCCACCGACAAGCGACTCTCCAGCCAGTCCCGGAGAGTTCAGTCCATCGTTGCCGTCGTCGAAACCAAGCCGCCGCCGCACCTCACCTCCGTGACTAGCTGCCGCATCGGATCTGAGCACGACACCGACACACCAAGAGCACTCACCACCGACTTTGAGGAGGGATGGAAGGAGGAGTGGTTGTTGGGAAGAGGAGGAAGAGAGAAGATGAGAAGGGAGGATGGGTTTTGTCTATGTTGAGGGAGAAAAATGAAGAAGAGGAAGAAGGGGCACGTAGAGATGGAATTCGGGCCGGGCCAGGCCGGCCCGGCACATGGAAGTTGCGGCCCACCCGGGCCTGCCTGAAGCCTGGTCCGGGTTGGGGCTGGGCCTGGCCTATTGCAACAAACCATGGGCCCGGCACGGCCCATGGCCTGCATGTGGGCCGGGCTTATGGGCCAACGGGCCGGGCCGGCCCATTGGGCCTAAAAAAAAAAATTTAATAAAAAATTATTTTTTATTATTTTATTTTTTTTTGAAATACAACAATTTTTTTACATAAAAAATACAAAAGATATTTACATCATTTGTTTTTCATTTTTTTTCCAATTTTTACATCAAGAATTATTCTTTTAGGGAGTCTGTTCTGACTGTTGAAGTTGATGTCGCATCATCATCTTCTTCTGATTCAGACTTCAAGCTCAAACCTTGAAAACAATCAACCGCATCGTACCAATCTTTTAAGTAGACGGAGGCTTCTACAGACTTCTCTAATAATCTACATCTTTTATCATTTAATACTCTTTTTCCTGCAGAAAATGCAGATTCCGATGCCACAGTTGATGCCGGAATCGATAGTAAATCTTTTGTCATTTTTGCAACTATACGAAACCTAATAGCTATAGTAGACCACCAATTTAATATATTTAAGTTATCTATTTCTAAATCACTAAAAGCAATTGGGGATTCTAAATAATTATCTAATTCATTATTTGTACTTGATTTTATATATTTTTCCTTCTTTTTATTTAATCTACTCCATAAAGA
>JAMKQA010070059.1:0-14965 GCA_024699735.1 Posidonia australis | reverse complement strand
TTCCCTTCACTGACTTCACCAAAACCACATCCAGCCACAACCCATTTCTTCTTCACTGTCTTCATCTCATCCAGCCACCCATCCATCTCACCATGTAGCCAATCACTACAGCCACTCCCCAAACTTGAGCACTCCATGAACCAGAGCTGCCGAATGCTTTACTGCGAGCAGGAGTAGCCGTCGATCACTGTTGACGCGCAAAGGGACAGGTTGGAGCGTGCAGGGGGTACAGTGGAGTATTTGGAGTGGTTAGTTTATTAGGAAGATTGTTAGCTTGATTAGTTGGTTGGGATTTAGTTAGGTTTCTGTCTGGCAGTGGTGGGTTGTTACAAGTCGCCGACGACCTCACCTATAAAAAGGAGGGAACAGAGCGAGAAGAAAGGAAGGGAGAGGAAGGAAAACAGAGAATTCAGAGCGAGTAAGAAGCGAGGGAGAATTCCAGAGAGAGAGAGGAGTTCGCAGAGGTGAGAAGTGTGGATTCAGGCCACTCCGGTGAGCTGCGGAGGTAACGCACGACGACAGGCCAGGTACGCCCTCTTCTAGCTTCGTTTAGTTTCAATTTTAGATCTCTAGGACTTCCCCTGCCTTCCCGAGTCGATTCCGATTGATCAAGAGGATTCCTCTGGTTGGAATCAACCCTCAGGCCTCACCGAAGCTGTTTTCTGGTGGCCTAGGTGAGGAGACTGGTCCAGGGCACAGTCCTGGCCTCCGAGAGTCGTCCCTTCCTCCCCTGGTCTTCCTCTTGCTCCTCCACTCCTCCGCACGCTCCGATGCCTCCCGAAGCCTCCACTAGGACCTCGCTGGAGTTGCAGCGTCTCGTCGTCGTCGGAGAAGACGACTGCAGCCGGAGAAGACGCCACGCCTCCAGCCACTCCACGCCGCTCCGAGCCTTCAAGAAGCTTCCACGACGTGCCATAAGCACTCCGGAGCCTTTGGAGCTGAGCCACGACCTCTGGAACACACCCACGACCTCACTCCTTAATTATTTTTCATAAATCGTTTGAATAAAATTTTAACTGAAAATATTGCATTATGCCCCTTGAGTATTCAAAATAATGTTTTCCAGGTTTAAAAGTTTAACAAAAACCCCTGGAGTTTCTTTTCATGCATTTTAATCTAATATGTTTTGCATAAAAGACCCTAAACTTCTCTGAAACCTTTCTGAATGCATATTTTACTGGTTAAATTACATTTAAACCCTGATCTTCATCAAAATAACATAACATTCATATTTTACTGGTTAAATTGCATTGAAACCCCTGGACTCTACTGAAACTCTCCAGAATGCATATTTTTCTGGTTAAATTGCATTATATGCCCCTGAAGTTTTCTAAAACTCTTCTGAATGCATTAATTCTCTGGGTAAATTGCATTTTAGCCCCTACACTTTACAAATTTCACACTAAATGCATGTTTTCTAGAGTAAATTTACTGAATTGCCTTGAAACTTTCATGAATCTTTTTCTTGCATATTTTACCCTAAATTTCCACTGAATCACTTTAAATACATGTTTTAATGACAGAATTGCATTTTAACCTCTAAGAACCTTCAATTTAACCAAAAAGGCATAGATTTGCACATTTAATCCCAGATTTCTCCATAATTGCATAAAATGTGTTTTCCTATGTATTTTTGATGATTTGGATTTTAGAATTTCAATTTTTATTCAGAATTAGAGTTTTTTGTACAACGACCCCTGAAATTCGTATTTTTACACACACACATTATTTTGCACGTTTTGTCGCACTTTTGCATGCAATTTTCTTGCCTTCTCTGTTTTACTTTGCGCATGCATTTCTAACTCGTTGCGAACTTGATTTTCTCGCCGTTTCCCGGATTCCTTTCGATTTTCGCATCTTTAGATTTGATTTGACTTTCCATCGCCCGAGGGTGTACAGTAAAAGGCTTCACAAAGCCGACATAGTCTTGAAAGAGGATTATTTTCCGAAATTGATTTTCTTGGATTTCTTCGAGTTTCCGCTGATTTATGTGATGCTTTCCGAGAATTTCTTAATTTTCACGATTTTACTCATCGCTTAAGGACGTACAGTAAAGCGGCATTCTAGATGCCTACATTTGATCCTCGGATTAACTCTTTCCCTTTATTTTATTTCTTCTCTTTGATTTGACATGTATTTCAGTCATTTTTAGCATGAACATTCAGAATAAGCAAGCACACATTTAGTAGACCCTTGACAAGTAAGAAACCTAGAAATACCGAGTTTTCTCGGACGCATGGGAGTGCCTAACCCCTTCCCATGCGTAACCAGAATCTTTACCCTTTCTTTGGCCCGCATTCATTTGTGTATTATATCCATTAGCTACGGAGCACACATGTTTTCTACATCCCGTTTGCTTCTTAGTTTTCTTGTGTGTTTGATTTTCCTCGTCTTTCCATTAAAAGACTAGGTGACGACTCCTTTCTTTATCTTTTCTCATCTTTCCTTGGTGTCTCCGAGTCTAGTCTTCTTGTCCAGATTCACCATCTTCGTCGTGACCATATCGGGTCTCCTTGAGTGTTTCTACGCACCCGGTAGAGGAAAGCAGTGCAGGGTTCCACTTGCATGGTCACATTACCTTATTGTAATATAATTACAGGATTTTATAATGTAAAATCTAATGATTTATTAAATAATGAAGATTTACAAAATTCTACTATAATTCATAATTTTTTAGATCCATTTTATAATGCAACAAAACAATTATCAGGTCAATACTATCCAACAAGTTTTCTAGTTTTAAATATTTATTTAATATTATAAATGATTTTCAACAATATAGAAATATTCCAACTTTTGTAAATATTATTAAATTAATGAAAACTAAATATAATAATTATTGGGATGAACCTCCAACGTAAGTATGTTTAGCTTTAATTATGGATCTTAGACATAAATTAGTTAATTGTATGGTATTAATAGATGATATTTTTAGTAACATGAATAAAAATGACTATATAGATTCATATAATAATAAAATAAAGACAACTTTATATAAATTATTTGAAGGATATGCTAGAAATTATGGTGAAAGTAGTAGTAGTGGTCACACATCTAGTTTTGTAGGAACACACAGAAGTAGTAGTAGTGATAGTTCTTTTTGAAGTAGATTAAATAAAAAGAAAGAAAAATATGTAAAATCAACTATAAATAATGAATTAGAAAATTATTTAAAATGCGAATTTGCTTTTAGTGATTTAGAAATGGAAAACTTAAACATATAAAAGTAGTGGTCTAGTACGACAATTAGATTTCCTATAATTTCAAAAATGGTAAAAGATTTATTAACAATTTCGACGTCAATTGTAGCGTCGAAATCTACATTTTCTGCAGGAAAAAGAGTATTAAATGATAGAAGATGTAGATTATCTAAAAAGTCTGTAGAAGCCTACGTATGCTTAAAAGACTGATATGATGCGGTTAATCGTCTTCAAAGATTAAGCTTGAACGAATAATCAAAAGACGACGATGCGACGTCAACATCAACGTAAGAACCAAAACAGACTCTACTATTGAGTAAAAGTGTAAAAAAAAAGGGTAAAAATGTAAAATTTATGTATAAAAAATAATTATTTATTTTTTTAATTATGTATTTTTTAATCATTATGTAGTTTTTATTTTTTTATGTATAAAAAAAAGTTTTTATTAATAAAAATTTTAATTATTTTTTTAAATTTAAATGGCTCAATGGACCAATCCGGCCCAACTTGGCCCACCAGGCCCGCGGCCCGACCCACCAGGTGGGTCATGTGTCGTGCTAAGCCTAAGGAATAAAAACTTCAACCCGACTTGACCCGACCCGACCAGTAGACCGGCTTGGTCCAGACCCAGACGGGCTGGCTAAATTTTAGGCTGAGCTGGCCCAACTGGGCCTGTTTTCCAACTCTAGTGGTATGATCAATGAAATTAGCAAAGTGGTGTCTTTATTCTAACCATAGTGGCATAGCACGGATAAACTCTCAACCATGCATATTCTATGGAATACAATTTAGTGCAACAAACTAAGATTAAGACCAATTCTAGTTTAGTTAGGCATAAATAGTTTGTATAGAAAACAATCAGTGTTAAGAGATCTAAAATATTAATGATATTCAACAACCCAGTATCAGGTCAGAAATGCATGGCACTCATTTTAATCTTCTCTCATTGAGATTCGTAAAACAAATCAATCAAATATAATCACATTCAGACATTAACAATGGGATGATCCTTGTTGGTAACATCCCAGCGTATATCATGAAAAATGGATAATAATTGCCAATCAAACTTTCAAAAGAACTGAATTTTTTTAGCAGTAGAAGAAAAACTGAACTTGAGACACTAATAATCCAAACCTTTGCATTCTTGTTGAGATCACGAAGCTTTGTTGTCAGACGTAAACTTCGAGGTTCTCCAGTCCCTCTCAAGTATCTTCCGTACCAATTTTCACGTGACACAGGGGAAGCTGTGTCAGGGCTATCTCGGTGTCTTGGAGATGGGGATTTCTGGGCAGATTTCTGCTGATCAAGATCACTAGAGTCTGCTGAACTTTGAGCAACATTACGGTCCTTAAACGTTGGAGGGGAGCTGAAACTGCACCCACCCATGGGTGCAGACAATTCTGATGTGTCACAGTCATCTTTGTCAACTTCTATGGAGTTTTTATTGATTATTGTTAGGAATAGCCGTAGCAATCCATCCAATTTCTGATAGAGGGTCAAGAGAAATAAATAAAAACCCTGAAGGTCTCTAAGAGCAGCACGAAATCCCCCTCGAAACTCACGAACAATAGCTGTTATGTCAGTTTCTGAAAAATGGGAACGAGCATCTGTAACACCAACATCTTCAATAGAAGCAAGCCCCACCTTTCCCCCAGTTATTTCATATAAGAGGTTGGAAGAGTACACTGCACTGTTGAGTATAAGCTCCACAAGCTTTGGATAATTACTTTGATCTTTTGCTCGTTTTCCTGCAGGTGGACGGCGTGGAACACCAGAATCAATGGCTATAATATGAAAATCAGCTGTTTTAATTTCAGCTGATGATTGTTTCCTCATTTTTGTAGGGTTAACTCCATCAAATGTATCAAATTTCTCGGAAATAAGATCAGGCTTAGTGGGACCTAGTCTTCCATCTACAGAATTTGATCTCCTCTCTTTACAAAGCTCTTTAATCACCTGTGGTTGAAATCTTCTAGTGTCTGAATCAATTGTATCCTCTAGTGCTATTAGATTTGCTATCGCAGCTTTATCTGCAAATAATAAGTTTGCTGGATTTCCACGCCACCCAAGTTGATGACATGGGAGCCTATCCTCATTTCTGAGTACCAGATCCAACATCAAAATTCTACCAAGGGCTGCAGCAGTCTTTTCAGCAACTTCTTTTGAATCAAAAACATATGGAGCATCTACTAATGGTGATCCGTGAATATAGCTACAAGAAAAGATGTGGCAGGATAGAACTGATAATCAGTGCTGCGAATAACATATAATTGCTTTATAAAAGATTATTAAAGTACTTACTTCATAAGAAGAAGGCACCGACTCAGTTCGAGAGCTTCTAGCAACTCTGAACATGTCATTTCACCACTTTCATCTCCCACAGATGCTGCCATATCTTTTGCTTTTTCAGCAGCATCTTTAATTCTATGCCACTCGAGACTGGAGTTGTGAATTACTCTAGCCTGAAAATTTAGTAGAAAGCACAGAAATCACAAAAGGATTTCTTTTTAATATAAGGAAACATATAAACGAATGTAGTCCTTAATCACACCTGTGGTGTTTGAACTCCAAGCCATTTTGCGAACTCATAACCCAAGCGCTCGGACTGTGTTGCCATCCTTGAAGATGCAATCTTGATAACTGCTGCAGTTTCCTTTGCCAAGACATTATTCTCTGAACTATCGAATAATGCAAAGAAAACAATGCCTCCAGAATTTACAGTCACCTGCATATAGTGTTGAAACAGACAGAAATTCCAATTTTGTTTAGAAATATGGATAGAGTTAGAAGAGGCAAGGAAGGGCCATAATTATATGCTTAGTAATATTTTAAAAAAATATACACACGACTAACTTAAGAAAGGAAATAGCATGGGATAGCAATAAATGGACAGCATGCCTTCATGTGCCAACTCCGGGATTAAGACACGGTAGTACCTGTCGTAAGTATCAAACATTTTCATCTTCAAGATAAAAATGATAGTGAGAAGACAATTAAGAAAAACAAAATTCAATATATGCTAATTGCAACATCATATCAAGCCTTTCTATTTAAAAGATGTGGCTATCAACTTGCTGAATAAAAGGCACAACTGCACAAGGAGGGGTCAACTCTGGCATACCTCGAGAGGTTTACACATTTCGTCCTCAGAATGTTCTGTACTGCTGGAATGTTCTGTATGATGTAATGATGAGAGCATGTTCCAAGAGAAGTCGCCACATTCGATGTCTAGTGTTGCAGCATTGGCAAGCCGTTCCCACAAACTAATTTCTGGAGCATGCTCAGAAGACAACGGACTCTCTAAATCACAGTCTTGTCCTCCTGGACTGCAGAAGAAAGATCAGTGAAATCATTTATGCATGTGATTCATTTGATCAACACATTCATCAAGTAAAGCAAGTCAGTTAAATGATGATAACTCTATTGTGTTCCCAAAGCTACTCGCAGATGTTGCACCAACATTTCGGAATAAAACAGTTCCTTTTACAATCTGAATTCATTTAGTTAAACAGTACAAGTTAGAAACTTGGAAAATTAAAAACCAATGGGCATTTGCTGATAAGCACACGAAAGATGCTCGTTTTTCTTTTTCCAATAGACAGAGCATTTCAACCGATTACGTGGACCATTACAGGCAATACAAACCGAAAAAGAACAATCAATGAAACTACATTTCTCGACGCGAACACAAGGAATCAGGAGGTAAAGACAAACACCCAAACACACGGAAAGAATGAAATCACACACCTCGTCTGCTCGAAGATATCAGGGGCGGACAACCAAAAGGAAGAGGGGGGAAAGGAGTGGACGCTCCCCGCCGGCATGCCTTCCAGATTCGGGTGCCGATTCGGGAACCCAGAGAAACTATACTTCCCGCTGCGCCTACGCACCAGCGCCAGCCATTTCTCGAACGCCGGCGACGTCGTCGTCGTTCCCGCAGCCACGTCCCCCGCCAGCAACCCCGCCGCCTGCTGCCGATCCATCGATCGATCCTTAGGGGCAAAAAAAAAGAAAGAGACAGCATGTGGAATCAAGTGCTGGAAACAACTCACCTTGCAGGACGAGATTGCCGCCTGGCACTCCTCTTCGGTTGCCTGCAAAGCAAAAGGCAAAGGTAAGATCCAGATTTGGAGCATTGGAAAATGGAAAACAAGGAATGATCTGGGGGTACCAGCGCAATGGTGGTGGTTGTGGTCGTCGTAGACTCCTTTTGGTGACTATTGCATGCCATAGGCAGCAGTTGGGTGTCGTACCAGTTCGGCTGTAGGAGAGAGCGGTCGCTACTTTGTGGTTCAGCTGCTTTTAAGTTTATAAGTGTCGTATTACAAGGAGTTTTTTGGATAGTAGATTGCTTTAATTTGCATCTGAAAATTTTAAGGAATCTTGTGGAGAAGTCTAGCTTCTTCTTTTTTGAAAGATGGTTAAAAAGTGGATCTGAGCATCACCGATTCACTCTACGAATACAACACGAAACGAGACGACACACGGTAATACGATAAAATTTAGTTATAAATTTTTTTAATCATTTTAAAATATTTATGTGATTTATAATTAATAAACATAAATTTATTTTAACACGATTAGACACGATTATTACTTGATTTAACACGATTGGAACTGATTGAACCTACTTAATACACATTTAACATTAATAATAGATTATTAAACATATTATTACCAAATTGAATACAAATATATTTTATATATGTTTAAAATTATTATATTATTAGTAATCAAGTATAATTTTTCCACAATACAAGAAATATTAGTAAAAAAATGGTAGATACAATAACACGATAAGTACACGACACGACCCAATTAATAGGTCTAGATTCACTCCAATTGAAGACACCGTTTCAAAAAGCCAAATAGATGTAAATATTGAGAGTTTTAAAGTTAGCACGAAATCTAGCACGAAATAGTGAGGCGAACAAGTTACAACGATATCTTATTTTCATATCTTTTATGTTTCATTTGGTTACGAATATGCATGTGATTTTTTGCGTAGAATCCTCATTATGTGTGCGTAAGAAGAGGTAAAATAGTTATAAGATTATAGGTATTTAAATTAGAGAAAAGTGATCCAAATTATGACTTTTATTTTGATGTAAAAAATAGAGTAAAAATAATTTATTTTATAAACAATCTAAAATCTAAAAGTTAGATTCTTAAATAAGTATTCTCTTATAATCAATTATGTCTTGACTTACATGTATAATTTGTCATGTCAACCATTATTTGACAATGAATTTGACTAATATTCGATTATGAAAATAATAATGGAGTCTTAATCTTATTTAATTACAACACTATAAAATGTATATGTTTAAATTTAAGCATTTTCTCTCTTCACGACACCATAATTCATCCTAACAATTCCTTCTCAACTTTCTTGATCCAATCACCACTGCATCGAATTCAATCTATCCACTACGAGATCCAAGACGTTAAGGGAGAACATAATATGCAATCTTCAATTAGACATCAATGGTTGGAAAACACAATTACCACAATATGTCACATGTGATCATCATATTCTTTAGGAATATTGTTGCTTCATTTGAATGATGTACTAGTCAAACGTATGATACAATACAATATACTCAACCTATGATATGAGTCTAAATCTTCACTTAAAAATGTACATTGCGCACAGTTAGTAAGTATCCATAAACCATGTTTAACTAAGCTAAGACTAAGTTAAATCTAATATAGTTAATCCATTTGCTAATTAAATTGAAACAATCAATACAACAAGAAGTCTATGTCTTTGGAGGAGTAGAATATGTACTATTACTAATATCTACTGGGAATAAAACTTTTATCCAAGAAACTAAGGTATTATATAAAGGTTGGATGTACAAGTATTATATAAAATTCAATTTATTAATAACATATACATGAAATTACGTTTACAAATGTATATATACACATAAAAAGGAAACTTCTTTTGTGAAGTAGCCAACAATGATGCTTTGCATCATTTTTTCTATTATTCTATAATTATTTTTTAAATCTAAATACAACACACCATTTTATGTTCTACCGCATAACTTACTTTTAGAATTTTTTGAGTAAAATATGTATAGATGAAATTTAAAGAAAGGTATATATTAATTAGAATGAAATAAAATTTTGAACACATGCACATCGTTTATTAATTCAATTTGGAAGACTAAAAATTTTAAAAAATAATTAAAAATAAAAAATGATGAAAAGAAAAAAAGTTGGCTACTTTACCAAAGCATCATCCAATTTTTGATGGGTTTTTTGTCTTAATACCCTTGTTAAAAGTCATATTATCATCAATACCCTTCTTACACAGAAAATTTCTTGTATACATTTAATTACTTGAAAATCTTACCTGTGTACACCTATTGTTAACTACCATCTAAGTCTATTGAGTTTCTGTATCTAACCTATGGTTAACTCATAGGAAAAGACTAACGTATTCTTCATCTGAAAAAAACCTAACTGACTGTTGCTGTTGTCCGATTCACTTGTCTTGTGGTCCCTCGATTCACTTGGAAACACTGATTGCTGTTTTTTGTCGAGTGCTATTGGATGATCGTTACTATTGAGAGCTACGAGATCAATGGTGATCGAGGCTGGTGGAATTAGAGTGTTGGTGGTGGAGCCTAATCATGGTGGAAAGGCAGACCTCAACCAACGATGATTGGCAAATCGAGCTTAGTTTCATAATTTTTTAGGAGCTTTCCTCCTAATAGTTTGGAATTAACCCAATAAATTATTTGTAACGACCAAATCCAGAGTCGTTACCCTAATTTCTAGCTACAATTTTTTTTTACTTATAATAATTGCTTGCATCAAATCTGAAACTAAATCTAACATTAAACAACATAAGCAAGAATATTATTAACTAAATTCAATTAAACTAAATTTAATCATTTACTCAGAACCCTTGATATGCGGTTGACTGACTCCATCCCCACGTACACTAGCAAACTCCTACTTCTATCCTGCACCTGAGAAGATACCAACAAAACACACATGAGTAACCACCAATAACTCACCTAGTACATACCCTACCATACACACACAACTCTGGCATCACACCTGGATGCCGCAGCATTATACTTGGCAACTCTTCATTGCTTAACAAGCATACAAGTCTTTTTGAAATCATACCTTTGGAAAACCTTTTTCTTTTTCTTTCATTTCAAAATCATACTCATGCCTTTCAAAACATTTTCTTTCTTTTCTTTTAAAACCACATGCATGCTTTTCAAAGTCATTTTCCTTTTTCTTTTTTTAAAGTCATATGCATGTCTTTCAAAACTTTTGTGCATACTTGAAATGGCCATTCTCGCCAAATTTAGTCCACAACCACAAGAGAGTGCTATACTAACATCGAGCCTCTGCTCAATCAAACAAACAAATCATATCTTAAAAACGAGCACAACTCCACAACTCTGAAACCACAATAAAACTATAATTTATGTTTTGAAAACTACGACAAAATTCTTTTAAACGCTTTCTGGAAATTTTTTTCTACAAATCTCTTATTTGGGTTCTCACTAGAACCAAACTCTAAGTAAAACTCTTATAACTCTTTCAAGAAAATTTCATTAAATCATGTATTTTCAAAAGCTATCTTTCTACTTTTAAAATATCATACTCTATTCTAATGCATTTCTGGAAACCATTCTTGGACTAGATTCCAGCCTAAAACTCAAATCTCAAATTTGGCTAAAACACAAATCGCTTGGTTAAGCACATGGCTTAGCCAATACTAACTCGCTTGACTGTGCACACGGTCTAGCCAACACTAACTCATTTGGCACCCAGTTTCATTCTCCTAGGGCCAACACTAATTCTGGAATCTCTTTTCTAAAAACATGCAATTTCTTTTCTAAATCTCTTTTCCAATACTGGAAATCCATTATGTAAAAACTATTCTTTTTCTAAAAATAATTCTTTCTAAAACTCTTTTTTGAACCAAAATTTTTCTGGGAAATCTCAGCTTGAATGCAAGAGAAATCTTTCTTTTAAATCTTACTCTTTCTTTCAAAAAATCTTTTTTTGAATCTTTTCCACTGTGGGAAATTCTTTGGAAACCATTTTTGAAAACATTGGAGGAATTATCTCTAAAACATCACCAAGTACAATACAGGAAACACCATCAAATTCCATGCATTCCTTTCAAAATCCTTTACAAGTCATTGCTTAAATTATTCATGTCTTTCCATGATCTTTGAAAATCCTTTTGAAAACCATTTCTTAGAAACACCTATATCTTTTCAAAAAAAAAAAAAAATGGAAATAATTTAAAGCTTTCAAAACATTCTCTAATCAAACACATTTGTCCAAAATGAGCATCAAAACAAGAATCAAACTAGGCATAAACAGGCAAAGGCCTTCAGTGCAGAAACCAGTGAATTATGCTTCATCTTGTACATCTTGCTACACTCACCACAAATCATGAAAAATCACATATAACCTACCAAAACAAAGATTTTCAAGTCTACTATTACATGGGATAGAAATTGTGACCCTACCAACCCAAGGGTTCTGTGCGAAGTCGCGCCAGAGAGAGGAGATCACAGCCATGTCAAGATGGCGAAGGCGCAAGATAAGATAAAACAAAAAAGAAAAGGAGTTATCACCTAGTCTTTTAAGGGAAAGACGAGGAAAACCACAAAAAATTGAATGCATGAGATGCAGATGTGAAGGTCGGATGTCTACTAATCAGAGGATGGGTAAGGATTCCTATTACGCACGAGGAAGGTGTTGAGCACCCTCGTATGCCCTAGGAACTCGGTCTTTCTAGTCTAAATCGCTTGCAAAAGGTTGGATGAATGCTTGCTAAGCTTAGATCGTGCTCTAAATATGCTAACATGTATGCCATGACAAAATTGGATGAATGTGCAAGATGATGTGCAAAAACTGCGAAGAAATCCACATGAAATCACAAAATGTGACACAACCAAGAAAATCACATGACATGATGAGGTTTTTGGAAGGAACACCTCGGAAAACCATACTGACATCAAAAAGATAGAAAGTGGAGTTGGCCTAGGTTCCCGGGATCATGGAAAAAGTCATGAAAATCAAGAGGGAGAGATAATCCACAAATAGGCCATTGTGAGCCTTTCAGCCAGTTCATGTACACCCACGGGCGATGAAATCCAAATCAAATCAAAAATTCAAAATGTAGGATTAAAGAGAGTCGAATCGAATGTAAGGTGAGGGACTCTAAAAACAAAGTGGGGAAAAATCCAAGAAAGAAACATATGAGATGCAACCTCACTTAAAAAGGAGGGATCGATGCGCAAATGTGATGGAAACTATGTGACATGCGTGAATAGATGCCTAAATGTGTAAGAAAAGTACTAAGGGATGACATGAACAAGGATTATACTAGGCTGAGTGTGAAAATTAAGATGTATGCACATGGATTAGAGACATAAGGGCAATTTGATCATTTTCATGATCAGATGTGATAAATGCAAGTATGGGGATGGTGCATGATCTAAGTTATGTCAAAATGTGTGTCAAATGTCTAGAAGATGTTATTTGTGAGAAAAATGTGAAAAGAATAAGGTCTTAAAAACCATGAAATAATGTAAATACAGTAAAGAACAAACACGATGACTGAAATGCAAAATTCACAAAAGGATGACAATTTGGATCAAAAAAGTATTCAAGACTTCTATTCTAACATGAAAATGATGGATCAAATGTGAATGTGACACTGAGATGTGTGAAAAATTGTACTTGGATAATTTCCTGAAAACTCAGGGTCTAAAGTGCAAAATTCACATATAAGTGCAAATGAGATCAAAATGTGAAGCTAAGGGCAATTCACAATGAAAACATGATTTTTAAATGGAATTCCTGATTAAATGCAAAATTTGAAGTGCAATAAGTGAAAAACATTAAAAAATATGCAAGAAAACATTTAAAACCTTAAATGATGGATTTAATGTTAACCTAAGGGTCTATATGCAAATTCTCTGTGTTCAAGACTTATTTATTAAGGACTCAGGGACTTATGTACAAAATTCCAGGGGCCTGAATGTGATAAAAAGTGGGATTTTATAATGATCAATGTAATTATGGAGTTTATCAGGGTTCAAGATGTAAAATTCACAGAGAAAACTCATTTTAAAAAAATTCTAGGGCTTATTGCAAAAGCTCAGGACCTGAATGTGACAAAAATTCAATTTTAATGATTATCTATGTAATTTTAAAAAAATTTAGGGTTCTAATTGTAAATTTCATAAGGAAAATTCATTTCAAAAGGTTCTAGGGGCCAAATACAAATGTTCAGGACTTAAGTGTAGAGAAATTATGGTTTCAGAGACCTAAATGTGATAAAAACATGTTTGAATGCATTAAGAATGAAAAATCTAAATATGCAGGGGATTATATGCAAATTATATAAAGAAAATAAAAGAACTAAAAGTATTTTAAAACTACAGGGGCTAAAATGTAAAAAGTAGGACCTAAATTAAATAAAAAAGGACCTAAACGTAAAAACCTAGAACTAAAGGGGCCTAGACCTAAACGAATTCTATTCGAAGATCATTGGAGGATCATCGGCGTTCTCCCTTCGACAAATCCTCTGGCGATGATCCAGCGGCGGAGGGAGGTGAGCGGTGGTCCCGGAGGCAGGAGTAAGGCACAACGACGAACTCTGGCGCGTCAGAAGGGGCTGGGGAGGCCTGAGGATGTCCTCCCACTTGCGCTCCGGCGAGGCACTCTGTCAGCACTGGGGAAGGTGACGGTGTGATGGCAGCGGCGCACCAGTGACGACCAAGCTTGGGCGGAGGTTGGGGAAGCATCTAGGAGGCGTGAGGAGGTTCCCGGGGGTGTCGTTGATAGCAAGGATGGCCTGAGGAGGTCCACCCATCCCCTGCGCTGGAGAAGGCTATGACGGAGGCTGGGGTGGTGTTCCTGGCTCGGAGTCGACGATACGGTGGCCAGGCGGGGTGCGTGGCGATGCAGTGGAGCCTCTGGAGGTGGCGATGAGTGACGAGGTGTTACAGTGGTGCTGGAAATCTCATCAACGGTGGTCGGCGATGCTGCGGCGACGGCGACGGCGACGGCGACGGGGCAGCGAGTCCACCGGAGGCCACATGATCTCCCCCAGAGCAAGGGAGCTCCGGGGGGCTTCTCTGGGGCAGAAGGAATCCAAGAAGGAGGAGGAAAGGAGAGGAGAGGTCTCAAGGACCTCGTCCCAGAGCCAGGGGGCCACTGCCTTTGCTGGTGGTGGTGAACTCACCATCGACGATGGAAACGACAGCAGCCAAGAGGATTTTCCCACTGCGACGCGATCTAGGGGATCAAAGGGTCTAAAGGGACCTAAAATACAAGCAAGCTTTAAACTAAAAAGAAGGTTACCTGACTGAGAGGTGGTTGCCCTCCTGGTGATACTCGAAGACGACCTCTAGACGTAGCTCCGGCGACGGCAGCTGGAGGTTCTGGGTTGCGAAAAGGGAGTATATTATGGAGGTCGGTTAATACATTGATCCTTAAAGAATGGAGGTCGGTTAATTAAAAACTTATAGATTTGAAGTATATTATCATTCTACACTTCCAATAGCTATAACTTATTCCATCAAAGAATGGAGGTCGGTTAATACATTGATCCTCCATAACATTACTGTTAAAAGATGAGGTAGTCATGTATTCTAGTAGATATTTAAATCAATTTCCTAGAAACCCGCTCTGATACCAATTGTAGGATCGAATAGCTCCTCTAGAGGGGGGTGAATAGAGAATTAACACTTTTTAATTAC
>JAMKQA010070058.1:0-10825 GCA_024699735.1 Posidonia australis | reverse complement strand
GTGGATGATCAAAAACTTTAAAAGTAATTAATCTTTTTTGTAAATTCCATTCTATATCTATCCAATGTGCAGTTAAACATAAATATGGAAAATTATTTGGACCAGTCCAAACATCACATGTTAATGATATTTTACATAATAAACTAAAAAATATACCAATTAATTTTTTTTATCTTTTTTAAATGTTTTATAAATTACATTTCTTGTTGTATTTCTAGAAAACATTTTAAACTGTGGATTTAAATAAATTTTCATACATGATTCAAAATTTTTATTTTCAGAAAAAGAAAATGGTTGTTCGTCTTTTACTATAAATTTAGTTATTCCTTCCTTAACTTCTCTTGTATTGTATTTACAATTAATTATACCATTAGATCCTACTTGTAATTTCTATTGTTTTAAATCTGTGTTGTCATCTTTATTATGTTTGAGTATACATTTTTGTAAATGTTTAGATATATGGCCTACACCCCCTCCCCTAGGACATGTGTATGTGGCATTACAATAATTACAGTAGCACCTAGTTTGATCTACAGAGTCTATTGTAACATGCTCCCAAACCCAAGAACTTTGTTTCTTAGGTTTTTTTGTAGTTGTGGACTGTGTAGTCTGTGTTGCGGTAGATTGAGGTTGATCTGACTCCATACTAGGGATATAGTCATGGCTACCAACATTACCAAAATTTTCCAGTTTAATATAAAAAATGAATATAAAATAATAAAACCCTTAACCTATAAAAACCAAAACCCAAAAATGGAGGGATTAAAAGTAAAGAATTTGGAGGGATTAGAAGTAGAGAAATTTTGATGTTGCTGGCTCAACTGGTATAGCGTGGAGACTTGAGAGTAGAAGACGGGGTGGAATCCAAAGCCAAACAACGAAATCCTCACTTGAAAGTTGGGAGAAAGTTGTAGTGGAGAAAAGAAGAGAAGATTGAGTTGTGAAGAAAAATGAATGGAGTGGGGGGGGGTATTTATAGGTTAAAATGTAAGCTTTTTCCTTTAAAAAAAAAAACTAAGTTAAGTGACCATTGCATTTGCAACGGTCACTTTTGGGACCGTTGCATTTGCAACTATCCACTTATTTATGGCAGGGCTAGGCCCATCTAGCCCTGCTTTGTTTTTTTTTTCTTTTGGGCCAGGCAGGAGGCTCGACCCTGTTTTATTATTATTATTTTTTAAGGGTCGGGTTAGATTCTTAATGTTTTTTTTAAAGGGCCTAGTTTCAAACCTGGCCCTGTTCTTTCTTTCTTTTCTTTTTTTTAAAGCAAGCTCGGCCCTGTTCTTTTTTTTCTTAATGTTTTTTGAAGCCCGACCCTTTTTTTTTTTTTTTTGCAAGCCCAGCCCGATTTTTTTTTAAAATTTTACGAGCCAATTCGACTTGACCCGACCTAGGCTACTTCACGGGCCAAAATGGGCCTACTAAACGGATTAGAATGGGCTTGACCCCTAGGCCCAGCACGGCCTACGGCCCACTGCCGGATTGGATCATCGGAGAGGAGCACAACCCATGGACACGAGTTACAGAGGAGCACATCATTGGAGATGAGAAGCCGATGAGTTGGATGAGGAGAAGAGTCCACCCAGTAGTTCTTGCATCTAGGATCTTGCACACCTTCCCTTTCCTCCCCTCTACCTGAAGTCCCTAGATCACTATGATCACCGTGCCAAAGCTCTAGTCCATCTCCCACAGTCGAGCTCACTAGAGAAGACAGAGTCGATAGCGAGGTGGATTGGGAGAGGCACTCGCACAGTCTTCCTTACATCCATGCACCTACACATCTTCCCTTCTTCTCCTTGACCTTCCTAGAGCATTGGATCGTCGCTCCGCCGCCTCCAGCAACCCTTTCTTCTTTGGGCCCATCGCTGGAATCGCGACGCCGACGAGGGAGGTGGGAGGAAGCATCTTGTCAATCGATGCCTCATCGAAGCCGGTAGATCCTCTCCCCTCTCCTCCCTCATGCTCATCAATTGTTTGGATGCAAGATCGGGCATTGGGGAAGCCTTAGATGGCTTCCCAAGTGATCGTCGCCGGTGAGGCGTAGTCGACCCTTGCATGTTGCATTCTAACCCTTGCATTTAATTATAAATCTTTTAAAATAATGTTTTGTTTTGGAAATTTATAGTTTGGCCCATGCACTTTCTTTTATGAATTTTTAGGTCCTAAATGTTTGACATAAAACCTCAGACTTTGTTTTCTTTCGTCGTTAGTCCACTGATTTGCATATTAAGCCCTGAATTTCTTTAATATTGCACTGAACACATGTTTTTTGGCACATTTGCAAATCTAACCCTAGAAATTCATGTTTTTACTCAAAAATACATAGATTTGCATATTAAGCCTTGAATTTCCCTAATATTGCACTGAATCATGTTTTTTTATGGTACATTTGCAAATCAGACCTTGGAAATTCTTTTTTCCACCCAAGAACACAAGGATTTGCACATTTAATCCTGAATTTCTCCAAAATTACACTTAACACATGTTTTGCTATCATATTTACAGATTAGACCCTAGGAATCTTAATTTTTACCTAAAATGCATGGTTTTGCACATTTAACCCCCCAATTTCCTAAAATTGCATAAAAAAGTGCTCTTTAACATTTTTGTAGATTAAACCTTGGAAATCTCAGTCTTTACCTGGAAACATGTATTTTTTTGCATAAAGGCCCCTAGAAGCTTACATATTTCATCCATGCATTCATTTGTATCTTGCACACACATTTCAAAATTATTTCAAACTTAGTCTTCACATTATTTTTCAGATTTTCTTTCGATTTTCATGATTTTGATTTAATTTGGATTTTCATCACCCAATGGCGTACATTAACAGGCTTGACAATGACGACATGGACCCGAATGAGGATTATCATCTCTTATTTGATTTTCTTGGATTTTCCTAGTTTTCGCTATTTTGCGTGATGCTTTCCAAACATTTTCAATTTTTACATGATTTTCCTCATCGCCCAAGGGCGTACAATAAAGTGGCATTTTCAATGCCTACATTGTCCCTCGAATTATTTTCCTTATCATTTCTCTTTTATTCTATGTTTCTTGGAGACTTGTCATGTTTTCACATTCATCTTAAGCATGTTCATTTAGGATAGACAAGAAACACACACTAGGTCATGAGCAAGCTGTTAACCTTGAAAGACCAAATTCTTCAGGTGTATGGGGGTGCCTAACATTTTCCCCATGCGTAACAAAAATCCTTACCCTTTCTCTTGTCCGCAATGGCTAAGTGTTGCTTCCATTAGGCACGGAGCATACACGCATTCATTTACATCATTTTCTTGCATTCATATGTATCTTGATTTTCCTCATCTTTCCATTAAAAGACTAGGTGGCGAACCTTTTCCTTATCCGTTTCTTATCTTTCTTTGGTGTTTTTGAGTCTAGTCTCTATCTTCAGATTCACCATCTTCACCGTGACCATATCGGGATTCCTCGTGTGTTTCCACACACCGAGGAGTCGTGTAGGGTTCCACCGGCGTGGTCACACACGCAGAAGGCTTAGCGTAGTGCATATAGATCAGAGTCTCGTAACCACACACATAGGTTCTTGGTAGTTTAATATCTTCTGTTTAGCTTTAATTTTCTCATAATTTAAATTGTTTTAAATTATTGTGGAAAATGTGGGGTGTTACATACACCAAGCCTTATGAATTTTCCTCCATCTGGAAGGCCCCCTAATGTCATCTACACAATCCCTAAGTCCCTATATTTTTCTGTCATGATATCAACCCAATCAGATGTTTGAATTTTACAAGCCATTCTCATTCTCAATGCCCACATGACATCAACCAACTTCCTTATTCCCAATCCACTTTCAGCTCTGGCTGTAGTAACTGCTTCCCAAGAGATCCAATGGCGTCTATGGTGATTATTTGAGTCTTGCCAGAGAAAAATTAGCCATTGCTGCATTAAGTTTCTCAATTATCCCTTTTGGAACATCAAACACTAAAAGGACATGGATAGGTATGCTTGATAAAACATGGTTGATCAATTTAAGTTTACCACCAGGGGATAGAAGTTTGGAGCTCCAACCATTCATTCTACAAAGGACTTTATTCACTAGTCCTTCAAAATATATCTGCTTGGCAATGCCTCTGAAAATGGGACAACCCTAGTAGGTGAAAGGCAAATCCCCTCTGTGAAAACCAATGGCCAATCCAATCATCTGAACTCAAGCTGTAGGCATTCTGTGAGTGAGAAACGATTGGCTTTTAGCATTGTTAGCCTTCTAACTTGATACTTGCTGGTATATGGAGAGGAAGTTCATAAGGTTCTTAACAGACTTTAGCCTCCCATTCATGAATATAATCAAATCATCAACAAATAAGAAGTCTGGAACCATTGGACAACGATATACTACATAGAATGGAAGGATCTACTTAGACTTAACTAGTTTGACTATACCTCTACTAAGCACTTCCTCTACCAAAAAAAACAGATAAGGTGTTAAATTATCACCTTGCCTCAAACCTCTTGACCCTAAGAAAAGTTGGATGTAATGCCATCTATTAGGATAGAATAGGACACTTGAGAAGTGCATTCCTTTATAAGACTAATCCATTTCTTAGAGAATCCAAATCTCTACGACACCCTACATAGGAAATCCAAATCTAGCCTGTCAAATGCCTTTTCCATATTAATTTTAAAAATCATGTTACCCTATGAGAGTCCTCCATCCAAACTTTGCATCAATTCGTGTGAGAGAGCCACAATATCATATATGCTCCTACCTAAAACAAAGGCCCCCTATTCCCTTGAGATAAACCTTGGAAGAAGAAAGCCTAGTCTTCTAGACATAATTTTAGATATGATTTTATAACAAACATTACATAAGCCTATTGATCAAAGATTAGTCAAGTCTTGCACCCTCTCCTTCTTTGGTATGAAAGATAGGAAGGTGGCCTTCCATGCTCTGGGTAGGGGAGTCCCATAGAAGAATGAGCAAATAGCATAGAGGTCCTCAGCAATAATATCCCAACAAGCTCTGTAAAAGCCAACCACGAACCCATCAGTGCCTGGAGCATGATCATCTTCAAAGGAAAAGGCTACATTCTTGGTTTCTTCCATCTCTAGTATCCTTACCAACCTCTCATTATCCAATTGAGATACCATTGGTTGAATGGCATTCAATAAGGTTGGCTGGGTGTAGTAGGATTCTATTGTCAATAACCTTTTGTAAAATTCTAGCGCTTCATTCTATAGTATTGCCATTGAATTTTGAAACTTAAGATGTTCCAACAAATCCTCCTATCTTTCACAATGGCATTGAAAATTTTGGTGTTCCTATCACCCTCCTGTAGCCAAGTGATTATAGATTTTTGCCTAAGAAAGGATTCATATTGAATTTCAGTGGCCAGGAACTCTTTCCTTTGCTCCAGCAGCTATTTCCAGATGTTTTCATCCCACTACACTTGAAGCTACTGATCCAACCTATCAATATTACATACCTCCACCTCATATCTTGATACAATGTTTCAAAAATAGCTAGCATTCCATTCCATGAGTTTGCCTTTTAACTTCTTGAGCTTTATGGACAAATTCAATAGAGTACAAGCAACCAGATTATCGCTCCAATGGGAGGCAACAACATCACGAAAGCCTGAGCGTTTGGTCCACATATATTGAAAATGGAAAGGAGAGGGCCCTAGTTTAGTTGAATTAGTACGATTCAAAATCATGGGGGACTGATCTGAGTGAACTCTAGGCAAATATCTCACTGAGTAATCCCCAATGTCTAACTAGTCGCTGTTACACACAACTCTATCAAGCCTCTTGTATGTCCTAGATATCCCTTGATGGTTATTACACCAAGAGAAAGAGTTTCCATTGTGTGTATGCTGAGCCAAACCCACAACAAAAGACAATTGTTGAACTCATCAAAGGAAGAGGAGTCAAATTCCAAGTGATTGATCACTTCAGATGAATTACAAACCACATTGGTCACCCCCTTGAATCCAAGGCAGGTTAATGGAACTTTGAGGACTAATGATGTTACTTGATAGCATTGTCCTCTTATATCTGTCACAAGAGGCATAGTTGGCTGTAAGAACAAATTTGTAGGTAGAAGAGACAGTAACTGAGAAGGTGGAAGATTGGCTCGTATCTAGAATGTTTGATAAAGAAACTAAATTCTTCCAAAAGATCCAAAGCTTATCTCCAAATTGATAATTGGGCCAAGCATAGTCCAAACGAATGCAACGCTTAACAAGATCAGTTTTATCTCGAGGAAGCATGGGTTTGGCTATAACTACAACTGAAATGTGAAATTTAGAAATCAATTCCCTTAGATGTTTGATGGTTGCCAATCCCCTACAATTCTAGATATGCACATTCACCATAACTGTGACACCTGGGCCTGATTATCCATTTTTAATTGTAAACCATGTAATTAATTGTAATATTGTATAAATGGTTTATTAATGGATAACCTATTGTTTCCTGGATGTGTGAGCTTGTGGTTGGCTTTCTGTGCAGGTGCTTGTGATTTGGGACCAATGTGAGGTCCGATTTGAGGATGCACAGTTGTCTCGGTTTGCATGCCTGTCTTTTCTTCCTTTTCTCCTCCCTTTTTCCCTCTCTCTCTCACAAGCCACCATCCTGTCTTCTTCTTCTTCCCCTTTCCCCACCCGTGCCACCACCAGCCAGTGGCTCATGCCTCGCCGTCACATCCGACCCGATGGACGGCCAATGCGACGCGGGAGGAGGAGAGGATAAAGAGAGGCGAAGGCAAGTGGAAAGAGGGAAGGAAATCGAGAGAGGAGAAGGAAAGGAAGAGCGACGCATGGTAGAAGAGGCGGTGGTTTGTGAAGATCGTCGGTGGAGGAGGCTTCGCCGGGGAGTGAGGAAGATTGCCAGTGTGCCACTCGAGGTACGTGGCTCTTCTCCTTTACTCGTTTACATGCTTCCAGTAGATCATGTTAAATGTATGAAAATTGAGATAAGTGCATGAAAAATTGTAGAAAAATAGTAGGAATGATGGAAATGTGATAAAGGATGTGAATGTGTAGAGATCATGCTAGGTTGTATGCATTCCATGCGTTTTTGGTAGGAAATGCCATGGCTGTTTTAGGGTTTAACTCTGAGCATGTTCTCTTTAAGAATTTATATCTCGATGTGTGGTGAATGGATTGATGATTGGTTTGAGTAGTTTTGAAGTATACTCAAAGGTCTACACCCCATGTTTTAGTTGCATTTTATGTTATTTGTTTGAGGGGTTTGCCAGAGGCTCCCACTTCCAGCGAACGAATGATCTGCTGGCAGGGGCCGTGTACAGAACATGGGAGATTCGACATGCTAAATCCCTGTCAGTTGGTACAGGAGCACTGGTTTGGGTAGATTGAATACCTTCGGTTGACTGAAATAGGACGTTTCGATATATCGAAGGACTTTGGTATACCGAATCAGTGATTTTCAGTATACCGAATTTTAATTCAGTCTACTATTTTCATGCCCTGGCCCATGTGAATAAATGGGCATAATAATGGAAATAAAAGGTTTTAAATAGACAATAAGCATGTGTTAATCATGTTTTCCCCATGTAAATGACATGGATGAATGTGGAACCCAAATAAGTGGATTTGGGCATGGTTTTGGGTTTTAGACCCTATAAATGAATAAAATGGTTGGTTGTGTGTGGTTTTGGGCATGAGATCCAATTTATGATTTTTAAAGCATGATTTTAAATGATTTGAGTTGAGACCCCTCAAGAGGGTCAAGTGTTCCATGGAAAACAGATACCTACACTGAAAAATAATGAAAATGGAAGCTTTTGAAAAGGAAAGCTTAAAGAGTTTTTAAAATGAAACACTAATAATGTGTTAAGGAACCACGGGAGTTGGTGTCGACAACGTGGTAGGAGTATGAGGCTCCAATGAAACCAGTTGCCAGACGCGACTGCGGCTGCCAAGCTTGAGACGGTGTAGCTTGTGCCTGGGTCGTTAAACCTAGTTGTTTGGGTCACCAAGCTCGTGACGATGTATGCTAAGCCTAGGTTATTGAACCTAGTTGTTTGGGTCACCGACGGTGTAGGCTGAGCATGGGTCATTGTACCTAGTTGTTCAGGTCACAGATGGGGCGTCAAACAAAGACGTATCCCCGTGCATATATAAAAAAGATTGAGTCCGGTTGACCGAGGCGGTGGCATCCCTCACGGGGAATTTCACCGCGGCAGTGCAGGGAGGTAGGAGAAATGATGTCCCCGCCTACTACTTGTGTGGCTAGTTACCCCTGATCAAGGTAACGTCAGTGAGATGAATAAGAAAAGAATGTGATTTTGAGAAATGAAAAGAGATGTGGTTTGGCTAGGATTGGACTTATGAATGGTCCTAGAATCCTAGAAATAAAATAAGAATTGTGTTTTAACCAGTTACCAACCAGTATGTATGACTTTGGTTTTGAGCCGAGAGGCATTGTGTTTTAGGCTGGATCTGGTCAAAAATATGAGTTTTGAAAGTGATTTTGGTTTTGGCAAGAAATCCCAAGTATTGAAAAAGGGCATGTTTTGGAAAACGATTTCGAAATATTTTGAAAAGAAAAGAAAGATGGGTTTTTGAAAAGAGGTTGGATTTGGGATTAAATTTCCAAGTGATTTCAAAAAAAAACAGAGAGAAAAAAGGAATGATGTTTTAAAAGGAAAAGTGGATTTTTAAAAGAAAACCAAACCTTGAGAATTAAATAGCTGAGTTTTATAGAGATTTTTGTGGTTTGTGTGTTTAGGGCGCGTACTTGGTGACTTAGATGTCACTCACACGTACTTGTTTGGCTTCCAGTTGTAGCTTGAATGTAGTCGAGTTACGGTGCTGGAGTCGGAGCTTCTAGCTGCACATTGTTTCCTGGAGGTGAGCCTTAGTTACAGTTATTTAATTTTACTGTAATCAGTGTAATTTTGCTTGTGATACTTTAGTTTAGGTAATGTTCCCTGGTTTGGGGCGTTATAGAGTGGTATCAAGGCTAAGGTTACACCTAGTGCACCGGCTTGGTGATGTCCGGTCTAGTGGCTCTCTAGGATTGCACAATAGAGAGTCGTGCACCTAAATTTTTGGTTGTTGTGTCTTGTTGTGCTGGCCGGAAGATGTCTCGCCGAGGCTGCAGTCATGGCAAGACCCCTGTACCCGACTCCGAGATGGGAGTGGGTAGTGCATGGAGGGGTATGAGACGAGCGTTTGGCGAGATGATGCGGGGTTTTGCTCAGACCTTCGACAACAGCAGTCGAGATGAGGCAAAGGGAGACCCGTGGATGAAGTAGTTTCGTCAGCTTGGTGCGCCGACTTTTGATGGGCGCGGCACACCAAGGGAGTGTGAGGCTTGGTTCCTGGAGGTGGAAAAGATCTTAGAGGGGATCGAGTGTCCAGTAGAGAAATGGGTCTGGATCGCGGCATTTCAGCTTAAGGGTGCTATGGATCAGTGGTGGAGGACAGTGTGCCGCACCAAATTTCTGAATGTGGACCTACTGATGATCTCTTGGGAAGAATTTTGAGAGGTATTCTATGAGAGCTTTTTCCTTGAGCATGAGAGGGATAAGCTAGACAGAGAATTCAGGAACCTGAAGCGGGGAGCCAGTCTATGGTAGAGTATGAGTCATCCTTCCTTCGACTGGAGTAGTTCTCTCAGGCTGTAATTTCTGAGAAAACAGAGCCAAGAGATTTGTGGAAGAACAGAACCTTGTGCTGAGATCTAGAGTTATTGACTTCAGATGCCAGACCTTAGCAAATGCTGTTGAGCTTGCAAGCCGCTATGAGGATGATTGTAGGTTGTTCTAGGAGGAGTATCCCAAGAAGGAAAAGGGGAGAAAATCTGTCTCTCGACCCACCATTTCTCGATCGTCTGTGACTGGAGCTCCAAGTTCAGGGAGTTATGGCAGCTTTAGGAAGAAGCGGAAGCAACGACCTACACCTGGTAGAGAGGAAAGTATGGGTTTCAGCCACGCAAGGTCCAGCAATGGCCCACAGTTGGGATTGTGCCATGTCGGTGGCAAGAAGGGGCATGTAGCGACGTAATGTTGGCACAGGCAGAGGAATTTAGACAGTGTGGTATGCTACAACTGCAGGAAGTCTTAGCAATGTTGGCGTGGAGGAGCATCCTCCGTGTTTGCTACCTGGCGAAGCCTCTGCTATGCTACTGCATTGGTAACGGGAGGCGGCTTAGGTTCTTTATCGACCCATGGCTTAATCAGGAGACCCTCTGGGAGAAGGGGGGTGAGCCCCTGCGGCGTGACCTTGTTGGTGATCTCCGATCGCTTATTCATCCCTACATTGTTAATGGTACTTGGGCTCTTCCCCGCCCTACCACTATTGCGATGCATGAGATTTGGCCGGAGATATTGGCTACTACTATTGGTGTTGGGGACGACGTGGTCCACTGGCTTCCCAGCACTGACGGTTTCACTTTCCGCTTTGCCTGGAATGCTGTGCGTAGCAGGGACCCGGATATCCCCTGGACTTCCTTTGTTTGGCGGCACGGTGCGGTTCCTCGTTTTGCCTTCTGCGCCTGGCGTGCTCTGTCTCAGGGCTTGCCTACCCACGACCATCTTCGACGACGGGGCATGATCATTGTTTCCCGTTGTGAGCTCTGCAGGCAGGAGCTGGAGTCAGTCGACCATCTCTTTTGGCACTGTGACTTCGCCTCCCATGTGTGGCTCCTTCTCCTTCCGGATTTCGTCGTCCAGTCTCCGGGAAGCTGTAACCACCTATTCTTCCAACCTGCGGAAGAGCAATACTCCGGCTCTTAGGAGATCGTCGATTATCTTCTGTGCTGCTGTGGCTTCGTTGTGGAGCGAGCGGAACAAACGCATCTTCGAGGTTTCTTACGTGCC